>BMAU01002995.1:0-86560 GCA_019973935.1 Trichonephila clavipes | reverse complement strand
ACGTATAAGCCAAAGATATATATATATATATATTATGGAGGAAATAAAAGTTTTTTTACACCACTTTTTATAAAAAAAAAAACTAAATAATATAAATTTTTACCTACTACCACAATTATTTGCATTCTCAGGATTTCCACTCTTTTTGATATCAAGCCCGCTAAAAGCGGACAAGTTTCTTATTTTAAATTATTCAATCAGGTCTCACTAACACATACAGTAATGCTTTCTAAATACACAACCATTCCTAATTTCTCATTTACCTACACTCATAGTAGCTTTTAAATTCATTATGATTTTTCACTCTTAATTTTCTCAATTTTTATTCAATTATGCAGCAAAGGGCTAAGAGAAAAGTTGAACCCATGTAACCACCCAGTTAATCATGAAAGGAGTTTGAGCTTCCCTGCGGGAAGCAGGTACTCCAGTAATTCATCAACTTATATGTCTTCGATTTTACGGGAGGGCATGAAAGTCACTATTCGTATATCCGAATCCATTGAAGCTTCGCTCAAGATATTACGAGAAAGTTGCATATGTTGTTAGGTTTAGCTCATTTAAAGCAATTTTACGTGGGATTGCAAAGAAGTTTACAGTAATCATCGTTTAATGTAATTTTTTTTAAATAAGTGTAAGTATTATTAATATAGTAAGTCATAAATAAAAATTTGTTGGAAGATTAAATCCCAGTCAAGGTTACAATAGACGAATGTCAAACGCTTTGTTTTGCAGAGTGTTTTCGATTTTTTCCGAAATATTCGGAACAACGTAAGTAATTTTTTTTTATCATCACTGATGGTAGATGTAATGGAGATTTATTTGTAATGGAAATTTTCTTTTTTCGTCATTATAGACAATCGATTCTTTTGGTAATACATGCCTTGTGTGTCGGGAAGAGAAACAGTCTTAAAAACTCATTTATATCGATATTCATACAACATTTACCTTGATATTTATATAAAAATTTATTTCCTTTTCCTAAGAGTAACTTTTATAAATAAAAATTAATTTTGAAGGAGATGAAAATAAAAATAGAGCTTTTTCACCTGTGAGAAGGCACGAGAATTTTAAAATAACAGGGAAGGGTCTTTTGTGCTGCAGCGCCACCACTATGAATTTCAAGGCAGGAATTGCCCTTAAAGTAGCGTTTCTCAAACTGTGGAACGCGTTCCCTAGGGGGGGGTGATCATATCGAAAAATGGAAAAAAAAGATTATCAATGTACTGAAAAGAGACAAACATTCTGCCACATTTACACTGATATGTTGTTTACCGAAAAATCCGGCAAATAACACGCATTTTTAAGACAAAAAATATCAGGATTTACTGGTGCACGTTTTATGCCGAGTGTAAAAAGGAGAGCTTTAAATTTTTTTTTAAAAAAAGATGAGCATAGATAAAAATACTTAGGACTTCAACACAGATCGAAAAACTATTTATTTAAAAGAATTGACATGCCTTATGAGCAGGAAGATTTAGAGTTGTAGTTCTATAAGTGTACTGATTTTCTCTAATGCCAGGGGTCAGATTTCTAATAAAATGACATCAAACTTTAGGACATTGTATACATAGAGTTAAGATTTTTTTCGTTTTGTGACGTTCGTTATAAAAGGAATATACAGTAGAACCTGTTTTTGTGTGGTAGATTGGGACCGCGTAAAAATAACCCCACCAAAAAAAATTTGAAAATTTCATAAATTCCTACATGTTACAAACAAATTCGTCGAAACACTACAGGTATTTTTTTTTATGCAGAGGAAAGGGACCGAATAAAAAAAGTCGCAGGTATAAAATATGCCAATCAGTTACTATAAATTTATGGGAAATTACTTCCATGACAAAATAAATAATTAAATTACACATGGAAATATTTTAAAAACATTTAGTTTCTTATTTTATATGTGAAGAAATTTGCACCTACATAAATCACTGCTACTTATCGTAATCCAAATCGCTCATTATCTTGTGAAGAATTAGTTCATAATAGCTTTCGTCAGAGAGACGCTGGATGTCACTGGGAAATGGAACGCGAAGCGTTCCTCCATCCCATATCGAGATTGTTGCTGAGTCCTTGTGTGGGTGGGCCTGCCTGAGAGAGAGTGTCTTTATTGGTGGTTCGAACGTGGCAAGTAGGCGTGGTTTTGAGATCGAGGATTTTCTTCAATACGGTTTCGGCGGGAATGTCCAAATTTTGTCTATAAGGCTTTGCTGTGGTTGGTCAATGGCACTGCGAGAGTAGGCACTCAATTGGCTGCACTGAAGCATTGGAACAAATCAGAGGGGAGGTCTAGAGAACTAGCCTGTGTGGGGTTGCAATTGAGTAAGATTAAATAAAAATAAGAAAAAATTTAAAATGAATTTAAAATTTAAGAATTTAGCAAGGGTAGTGGTCACTCGCCACCTGGCAAGTGACTAAAATAATTGTTAGGGGGGATTGTAGGAGTCTAGGAGGATTCTCCTAGGTCTCTTGAGATCTGGCATTGGAATATAATTATTGAGCAATTTTACGTTTTCGTTATCAATATTGGGTAAGTTATTAAAGAATGAAATAGCCAGTTTTTGTATATAGCTTTTAAAAGGAAGAATTTTAGTATCTTCATAAATTTTAGAATTTCTGGTGTATCTATCTGCTCTAACTATATTTCTGATAATCGAGTTCTGAGCAACCTCGAGTGTTTTAATATTAGAATCTGCTGCGTAACCCCACACAGGTGAACCATAAGTCAGAATTGGACGCAGAACGGCAGTGTAGAGAAGTAACTTATTGTACGTATTCAATACTGAATTCCGGCTAATTAGGGGGAAAAAGGCTCTTTGAGCTCTCCGGAATTTATCTCGCGTTTAAATTATATGTTGTTTCCATGTGAGTTAATTATCTAGAGTCAGTCCTAAGTATTTTGTGTTCTGAGACCATTGCAGTTGTGTGGAGTATAGAGTAGGAGGTGTTGGTTTTGTTTTCCTTTTGGTGAAGAGTACTGCTATTGTTTTATCAATGTTAATTTTTATTTTCCAAGTGTCGAAAAAAGTTTCTAATAGTTTTAGGTGATTATTGAGTGCTAGTGTGATCGTTTTATTATTTTTATATGTTGCAAGGGTGACAGTGTCATCAGCATAAATATTAGTGGAGGTTTGGGGGTGAGTAGGTATATCGTTAATGAAGATATTGAATAATAGTGGCCCTAGCAGGATTCCTTGAGGGACTCCATAATTAATTTTAAAAGAATTTGAAAGTGTGTCATTAACACGAACTTGGAAGGACCTGTTAACGAGGTAGGAATTAATCAAATGAATTAGAGCAGGAGGGAAGTTGTTAGTGATTAGTTTATAGATGAGTCCACTAACCCAGACCCTGTCAAAAGACTTCTGAATGTCGAGAAAGACAGCTCCAGTGGACCTGCCTCTCTGAAATCCAGCGGTGATTTTTTCACTAAGTCCGAGTAGTGGGTGGTATGTGGATAGATTCCTGGTGAAGCCGTATTGATTAGGATTTATGAAGTTATTTTCATTAGTGAAGGTTTTAAGTCTATTGAGAATAGCATATTCAGTAATTTTACTTAAGATACTTAGTAAGGAAATCGGACGATAATTTTCTGGGTTATGGGCATTTTTGTTAGGTTTTTAATGGGGAATACAACTGCATTTTTCCAATTGTTTGGAAAATGTCTAAGAATCAAGATTTTATTAATAAGATAGGTGAGAATTAAGATAATTTTGAGAGAGAAAATTTTTAATCATTTTTTTTGTTAGTGATAAGATCGGAACCGGGGGCTTTGTTATTTTTAAGAGTTTTAATATAATTTAAAATTTCATCGGGATCAGTAGGCGAGATAGGAATCGAAGGATGGTTATCAAAGAAATTTTCTAAAGTGTTAGTGATTTCCTTATCAATAGGATGATTGCTATCACCAGGTCTCTTATTTTCAGAGAAATTATTTTTGAGAGTTATTGCAAGAATATTGGCCTTCTGTTCGTCGCTGTTAGCAACGCCAGAAGAGTTAGAGAGGGAAGGAATGTTAGATCTTTTTTACGGAGAAACTTTTGACACTGCCATAAGCTATTATCGCGTGTGTTAAGAGATTCTAATTTATTATTCAATTTTGTTGTGAGATTTTTTTTTAAGTTCTTTTTTAAGTTTTTCCTGTAATCTGTAGTAGTTTTGTTTGTGTGCGGGATTTAAAGTGTTATTGAATTGTTTCTTAGCTCTATTTTTGTCGCGAATGAGATTTCGAATGTAGTTAGGAGTGAAGGCGTGTTTGGTGTTTGCTATTGGTTTAGAAGCGAACTGGTGGGCGGAGCGAACGGCTGCAGTGAAAAATTCAATCTTTTCTTCGAGCACAGTGGGATTTTTAATACCTTGAAAGTCTAGTATTTTGATATTATTTTTTTAAGTTATTTTTAAAGGCGGACCAGCAGGTGGTAACTGCCCTAGCGTTGTCATGATGAATTGGGGGAGAAGGGAAAAATTTAGAATAACGGCATTATGATCTGATGAAAGTTCTGCTAACGAATTAATGTTGTAGGGAAGTGAAAATTATTAATAATCGCGAAATCTAATGTGTTAGCCGATCTGTAGCCGTATCTAATAGGGGTGTCTGGAAATGCAATGCTGAGATCGAGTGTATCTATGAAAGTTTTAAGTTGACAACCTCGAATAGAATTATTGGGGCAGTTCCACATATTGTGTGTAGCGTTAAAATCGCCAATGATCACACAATTACTGTTGGTCTGAAGCAGATTTTCTAGATCAAGAGTGAAGAGTCTTTCGTCAGAAGATGGGGGAACGTAAACGGATATTACTGAGATTGGATTTAAATTTTGAGGGGTAATAACTACCACTGTGGCTTCAATATGATTAAGGGTGGGGATGGGGATGTTGTAATGGGAGACATTTTTCTTAGTTAGAATTAAAGTTCCGCCGCCTGCGCGTCCGTCACCAATACGATCGTTTCGGTAGCAGTTATAGTTTGGTATATTAATGTTGTGATGTGGTCTCAGATGTGTTTCTTGAATTAAAAGAAGATCGGGAGAGTACTTCTCTACGAAAATTTTAAACTCAGAAATTTTGTTAAGAATGCCATTTGCGTTCTAAGAGCAAAGTTTCAAACCAATCGTTTTGTGACTAATCATCGTCATCGTGGTCGAGAATAGCCTAATTAATTCTTAATTCTTTCTTTTTTTAGCTTTATTAGATTTTTTGGGTGGGGGGCTAGAGCATTAAAGTTGAGTGAAGCAATTTGTTGAGTCAGAATAGCAAGGGTATGCATAGTCTGTTGAAGAGTTTGCACAATTGCAAACTATGGGCTATTTTCGATTAAGTTAAATTCTTGAGTAGCGGAGGGTGTGTTGAATGGACGATTGGTTTGATTTTGCGAGGAAATAGCAGGAGCGTCATTTACTCGTGGTGCCATCTGTTGAGTGTTTTTGTATTGATCTGATTTCTTATTGTTGGTGGCTTGCGCGTATGTAATGTTAGGTCGGACTATGCTATCGACTACAGTTGTGTAGTTATTTTTAATAGTTTTACCTTTACGAGTCTTAGGGAAAAGTGGGCACTTTGAGTAGTTGGCCATATGGCTGTAAGCTTGGCAATTAATACAGTATGCGGTCTCGACGCGTTGTATGGGGCAATCTTTTGTTTGATGCGCTTCTCCGCACTTCAGGCATCTAGGGATCATGTGACAGTTGTCGGACGTGTGGTTAAATCGGTTACATTTGTAACATTGCGTTACTCCTGTACCCTCATAACCTTCGACTCTAATGGAGAGATAGCTAAGTGTTTTTAATTGAAAGATTTTAGCGTTGTGTTGATATTCCGAGGGAGAGTTATCATGAAGACGGGGAGTTTTTGTTTGGTAATTCTTCCGATTAGTTGTGAAACTTTAGTGTCAGTGAATCCTTGATCAGTTAAGTCTGACTTAATGTCGTTAATATCCGTGTTACAGGGTAGTCCTTTGATAACGACCTTTATGGGTCGTTCGTCCTTTGGTGTGATGACGTGGTATTGAAATTGGTGCTGGTCGAGTAAATTTAAAAGTTTGTGGTAGTCTATGGAAAAGTATTAGTGTATAACTTAATGAGCTCTCCGGAGAGCTTGCTGCGGATGTTGGGGAATGCAGTAGTAATTACTTTCATGTGTTCTCGCGTTTCCGCAGATGTTTTAAGCATGATAGGTGGGGGAAGATAAGTCCTAGGTGTGTTGGCAGAGGGAGGGGGATCATTAGTTGTAGTGTTGTCATTCGAGGTTCCTGCTATTTCCTGTTGTTTAAGATTTGAGAATTTATTATCAGTTTCGAGAGTAAAATTAGGGCTAAGTATCAAGTTCGGCTTTTTAATGGTTTGTCTCCTGGTTGGTGAGACGAAACCGTCATCATTTTCCTTTCGTTTTTGCGAGTTAATTTTAGGGAGAGCCGGAAATTCCTGTTGAGAGATATTAGGGGTGGGAGGGGGTGTTCCATGAACAGTACAGCCTGGAGTAGTACAATAAAGAGTGCCATACTCACATTCAGCGTTGTGGTGCTGCTCCTGGTAATATTTCAGTCGGGCGAACAGATCAACCACTTCCGGATCATTGGCTTTCATGTAGGGTGAGAGGAGTCTCAGCGAGTCTTCGGTGCCCTTGGCAAGTAGTGAGAATTTCCTGATATTGCTATGGATTTGAATGAGTTGTTCACAGGGAGTAGAGAGTTCCGGTGTAGAGGGCCTTGAGGTAGGAAGAGGGATGTTTTGGCATTCCATATTTGAATTCGAGTCCATGGCCATGTCCGAGGTCAAGTATCCAGAAAAATTGATAAGAGGTAGCGGCAAAAAAATCTGATGGATGTCGCCCTATCCTTTTAGCCCTAAAAAGAGCTATAGGACGACTGGCTTAATTGCCTGCAAAAGATCAGATCGTAATGCAAATGGTCGTCGAGCGAGGAAAAGTACGGAGCGTAAAGAAGACGCGACCGTACTCAAGCGTAGCTCAGAATCCAATCACTCAAAAGTCTAGCTTTCGTCACTCGAAGAAGCTCACTTTATTTATTTTTTGGCACCACATAAAGAAACAGATAAGTTTTTGAGACGAAAGTCGGTTGGTCAGTTGCTTGTAACTGTCACGATAACCAGATATGCGTGATTCAAGCTCTTTTTGACATTCCTTTCGGAAATGGTATTTATTTCAAGAAAATGCTTTCCCAATTTGTTTTAAAGCTGCATCCATGCAGGTATTTTCTCCCCTCTCAAACAATCCGGAACTTGTCTGTCGATATCATTCATTCCGGAATCTGTCTACATAGAACCCCAGGAGGTCTACGGCGACCTGCGAGATTTCGACGCCACCAAAAAAAATGAGAGGTTTCAGAGTCGTAAACAGGAATCTAATTCAGATTCTTATTGACGGATGATTTGACGGAAGATTTTGTAACCAGGAATCTAGAATGCGTCAGCATTCTTCTATCCTCTATCTGGGACTCTGATTTTCTTGGTTTTGGAAACTTGGGCTTGAAGAGAGGGGCGTGACTTCGGAGGAGGAGGTCCAATGGCAGTGCAGGAGGCGTTGGCTATGGAGCAGTCGTTGATTGGAGGATGGCAGTGAGCTTTTAAGATTGAAATCATGTACTTTGATATAGAAAGTGACTTTAAATTTAAAAAAGAGAAATTCGATTATTTTTAGAGAATTTTAAAAAGTTAAGGGGAGAAAAATAAAAGTTACAATTAAGAATAATAGGGAAATTTAAATATTGTTCATTATAGCTTCTGCCAGAAGGCAGGTTTTTTCTTCGTCGGAATTTGCTGTTTTAAATTTAGATAGAAGGTCGAGAATTTTGGGGTTTTTCTTTACGAGGTTTGAGATAGTATTAAAAAGTTCCAAAACTTGGGAAAAATCTGAACTGTTATTATCTTGGGTAAGGAATCCGCTGGAAGAGTCTTCCTTTTTATTTGCAGTTAGGTTTTCGGTTTCGGAGGGGACTCTGATTGGGGATTTCTCCGCTAACAACGTTAGCGAAGGAAATTCCCTCTTTTGTCCATTTGCTTGAAATTTTTTTTCTTTTAATCGGGTCTGAAAAGGCAGTGCCTTTTTTGGGTTGGGGGAATTTGGGACATTTTGTCCTGGCAGTTGATACAAAATGGGTTTTCTTGTCGTTCTTTGATGAGACAATTTCGTGTGGCATGGTCTTTACCGCATTTAAGGCATCTTAGTTTCATGAAGCAATTCGCTGCAGTATGGTAGAAGTTATTGCAGTTGAAGCATTGGGTTATTCCTCTAACGAGGTAACTTTCTACTTTCACCTGCAAATAACCCAACTTTTTGATGTCAAAAATTTTACT
Organism: Trichonephila clavipes; assembly: GCA_019973935.1. Taxonomy (NCBI): domain Eukaryota; kingdom Metazoa; phylum Arthropoda; class Arachnida; order Araneae; family Nephilidae; genus Trichonephila; species Trichonephila clavipes. Next base: position 78,254 of record BMAU01002995.1, on the reverse strand, counting down.
ATTTAAATCGTTTCATGGTAAAGTAATTAGAAAATATGGGAGGGATTTTTTAGTTCTTTTGGAGATTAGTTGCGTGCAGCTATCTATATTGAATCCGATTAAGTTTAAGTCATTAGTGATATCAGTAATTAAAGCAGAATTAGGGAGGCCTTTAATAACGGCTTTAATTGGTTTATCTTTTTGGCGTTTGAGAATGTAAAATTCGAAATCTTTATCCGTTTCTAAAAAGTGTTTAAGTTTTCTGTATTCTTCATGGTCGGTGGAGAACATTTTTACTACGTCATTAACAATTCTATTACGTAAATTAGGGAATTTTTCTGAAATGCATTTTATTTGCTCTCTGAAATTCTTTTTGGTTTTAAGCATTATAGGGTGAGGGGGGATCTTGGGTGTAACTACTTCGGTAGTTACTGTTTCAGTCGAAGGAGGATGCTCGACATCCTGTTCAAGATCGGAGAAACTATTGTTAGTTTCTATGGGGTCCTGGGTAGAGGTAGGAGAGATCGGTCTGGCCGTCTTCATGGGAAAGATAAACTCTTCCGTGGAATCCTTACCTTTCTGTTTACGTTTTTTGCTAAATTTTTTCTTAGATTTGCTATTGATTTTAATTTTATTTTCAATCTTATTTTCATTAACAGGAGGGGAGGGAACAAAATTATTTTCCTCTTCTACCGAGGTAGAGGGAATCTTATGGTCCTGGCAGTCAGAGATAGTACATGGTGGGAGGGTTTTAAGCTCACTTACCATCTCCTCCTTTCTCCTGATCATGACCTGTTTGCCGGAAATGTACATGTCCATGAATGAATTTCCGGGGCTGGGAGAACGTCCGTCCATCCCGTGAATTGATAAGTGAAGAGCTGACAAATCGTGTCTTTATATCTTTGAAAAAAATTAATTTAATGGAAACCCTATTTTACCAATTTAACTGATTTATTTACTAAATTTAGTGTATTAATTTGTGGTTACAAGTGGAATATAAGTTTTATTAAGGCATGGATCATTTGAGCATTTATTTCCAGAATTAATGAAAGATGTATAATATTGGACGTCGTGAATTTTCTGAATTTGTCACAGACAATCTCTGACAGGATATTTTAACCTATGTTCAACATTTAAATGCCCTTTACTCAGATTTAGAAATTAAATTTGATATTGCTTTTTTTATAGTAATACCACAGTAGACAATGAATTAATATTGTTACAGTGAAAAAAAGTCATATTACAATAGAAACTGATCAGAATATGCTCTAACGATCTTAAAATAAAGTTTAAAAATGGATCTCAGTAATTTTGGCTTTAAAAAGATATTTTTGTTATTTGTCTCCAATTATGGAATAGTGTGCGTAAGTTTTTAATTACTTTTAATTGTGGGAGGGAGTTTCGGAGAGTTTGCCAATCTCAAAGATGAAAAAAGGAGAGGTAGATTGAAGACTTACAAGACTTACAATGGAGATTTAGGATTAAACCTGACTAGATTGATATCAAATATTGAAAAGTTGTTATTGATGTACCAAATTCATTCTTCTCATTAAGAATATGCGTTTGTTGTTTAGTTACTTTATGCAACAGTTATTTTATACGTATTAAATTAAGTTTTTTAAATTGGAATTTAAATCACTAACATGTGCTTCTTAAATTTCAAACGCTACGCTACTCTAGATTTAGAAAACTAATTCTTTTGAGATAAATAGTAGTATCTCTGTCAAAAAGACATTTAAGTTCATAAATTTTCAAAATTTCAATATTAGGTATGCCGGGATCAACCCGAAATCGAAAAACATGGCAAGAGCTCTATTAGACAAAAAAAAAGTTTGGTAACCTCTGGTTTTTTTTAAATCTATCAAATTATTTAAAATGCCACAGTCATTAAAGTTTCGTCTTTAATCAAGCGCGAGGTGTTGACGTGTTGAGAGAAAGCAACTGAACGTCCATTGCAGAGAAAATGTTTATTACAAATGACGAGAGCGTCTTGAAGTGTATATACGTACATTGCAGTGGCGGAACCTACACCTCCGCAACCCCAAGTCTCTATGGGGCCTAAGGCATGGCTGACGTCTTGTACGTATTTACATAATTTATATTAAAGGCAAAACTAAACTTTTTTCAAGGGGACCCTAACATTCTCTTTAACGCCACCCTGGTGCATTAACAGAAAGCATTACAGTGGCGTCGAAGTCGCCAGAATTCATATACACAAAAGAGAACATCGTACAGAAAAAATCGCAAAAAAATATAAATCTTATAAAAAAGGACCGCACAAGAGCAGGTTCTATTGTATTATTGTTTTTGTATTGTGTACTATTTGTGGATTGTTGAATGTATCATTCAACCCGGGGGTGGATGCTCAGTGTTGAAGAAATAATTCTTGCGTGTGTGACGCCCACAATAACAAGTGACTATTTGTCGCGAGATGGCACTAGTTGGCCGTAGAGTTAAGAGCAGGCATGCCCAACCCGCGGCCCATTTGGAGAATTTTTGCGGCCCAATTGAAGTTTCTGTCTATATTATTTTAGACATTTGGACTACAGACGGTTGAATCGAAAATATCATGTTTGATCCACCCCCACCTCTCCCCGTACAGTTTTTACCGAAATAATTTTTTTCCTTCATTTGACTTCCAAGCAATTGTAATAACAGGTGTTGATGGATGAAGGAAAGCAGATGAGCTTGAGTGTGTTATTCCTCTTTCAACGAGAACTTCGTTGAGAGTGAGTAGTGTATTTAGTTCTATTTGTCAGAGAAATAATTTTTGTCTATATTTTTAAGTTCAGATTAGTAGTCTTTTTTTTGTTTTATTTGGCAATGAAAGAATCCGATGATGGATTTAATGAGCTGCCTCAGGACTGTCAGACCAGTTAGTAGAAATGTAAGATAATTACGGCAGCAGAATAAAAATGTTTAATATTTTAACCTTCTGAAATTATGTAACTTTTTCATTTTATGATATATATTTAATCACGGTGCAATAATTAATATCATACAATAATAAACTAAACATTTTCACAAGTATAAAATGTGAAAATGTTACGCACATAGTTGTTATACTACGTAACCTCAGATGGCAGCATAAATCTACTGTAGATAAGAACCTTGTAGGTTAAGAGATATTTTTCCACCAACAAGTGCAATCGGTCGACTTTCAACTTTGTTGTGATTGTGATCCAGTAAAAGGTAAACTTGGTGTTTTTTTATCATATCAATAATTGAATGTTGATCATATATTTTGAATGCTGTACGATAGTAAAATATTTTGAATATTTTTTTTTTATTTTGATATGTGCGTCCCATCTCAGTTTAGTAAATTTTTATGTTTCCCACCAACCAAATTTGGGTTCGGCACCCCTTTTTTAGAGCATGTGTAAACTTTGAGTGAGTACGAGAATAAGGAGAGCACTCGAATTAACATTGTTTTTCTAAGATACTCCTGCCATTTAATTTGTGGTGTTAATTAATATTCTGAAATATGTTAATTGAATTAGTCAGTAAATATATGTTGAGAATGCTTTAAGAACTTCATCTTTTCAAAACCCTCCACTAATACCAGAATTTTAGCTTGTTAGACTTATGATGATAAATAATCTGTATTTAATATATCACAGATGATAATTATTAACTCTTATTATTGATTGATATTAATATTATCTTGGTTTGTTCCACCGGTTTATTTCACAAAAATAAATTTTTCAATGAAATATATAGCATTATATTGTTTCTAACTCGTAGAAAGTGTGCTCAGAGGAAAAAAGAAATCTATCACTGTGGCCCAAATCATGTTCCAAAAGCAAATAAAGTTATTGAAATTTGTAGAAAGAATCGGTTTTATGTATTATATCGTCGCCAATGGTGTAGCTAATAACGGGATGGTTAGTGCTGGGCACCGGGGCCCTGAATCTCAGGGGGCTCGGGCGCTCTTCACCAAGCAAGCCGAACTTGTGATAATTTCTCGCTCATTTAAGATATAATATAAAAAGGCTGCAACGCAATTATAATCATGGCAATTCTGTTGAAATTAATTTTGAACTTGTAAGGAACTCCCCTAAATTCTTTCCGCTGTTCGTATAATTTCCCGAGCTAAACTTATTGAAAGTTTATATATATATTACAACACTTATTATTGCATCCTGAACATTCTATTTTTAATGACAATTTGATTTGTATTAAGCCAGTTTCCTATTTCGATATTTCGTTATCTACCCGTATCTGCAATAAACTGATATAATTTCCCCCCTCCCCTCTGCTCTTTCGCAGTATTATTTTCAAAATAATTATAATAACATCGTATTGTGTGTGTATTTTCTTGCTCATGCATATTTTTTGTATCATTTCCTGTCTACTTCGAGGGACCATTGTGTAATTCTAAATCTTCTGGTGGAGGAGTTCGATCCTCCCGAAAAAATAAATGAATGCCCAGGGATTTTCCAATGACGTTTTGTAGCGTAGGATTACGTTTCTCCTCCCTTTTATCGTCAATAAGTACTCGATGAATAGTAAGACATAGATTATAAAATTAAAATTATGAAAAAAAAGAGAAAAAAAAGAGGAAAGAAACGCAGTGATACGTTTAAGCGCAAACAACCCCAAAAAAGAGAATATAGAAAACAAAAATTACCCCAAATTGTCAAATCCTTAGTCAGCCTTCTACGAGTACCTGGTATATGGGTTTTTATACGAGTGTCATGGAGTCAAATCGAACCTGTACAATCACTGAAGCTCACACAAACGCATACATGTAGGTAGTATGTAGCTTCAGGGCAGGCTCTAGCAGTTTTGCCGCCCCCTGACAAAAATGGAAAATGCCGCCCCTCTCTCTCTCTCCACAGCAAAAAATTATAATTAAAAAAGTTCAATTGTTCACATAAATACGCAAGTGTAAAGCTTGAATAATTCCAGCGGACAAAAAAGCAGCATAACATTATATAAAAATATATATTACTTTAAAGTTTTGAAAAATTCCAAATGATTCGAAATTAAGGACAAAATTACTTGTTATTATTTCAAACGAGTGAAATGTAAGAGAAGGAATCGTCCACATTTCAGGAGGCCAATTTCTTCGAAAGATAGTCTATTGATGGTTGGAATTACAGGCGTTTGTTTTTACGAAAAGTAACTACACTCAAGACATTTCATAAAACATTTCTTGTGGTTCTCCATCTACCAAAACCTCTTATTGTCCCTGTCCCTTTTTGGAACACTGCCACTGCCCATCGTAAGGGTGAAAGGAATGTCCGTTGTGACCTCACTCCGGGAAGGGGAGAAAGTTACTAGAGAAAGATGTATAAACAAATTAAGTTTGATGATTTGACGTATTCTCCTGCCTCGAATCCTTCAAGTTTCAACATAAAAGAAAACTGTCATTAAACATACAAAGTACAAATAAGATACGTTAAATGAAATACCAAATTCACACTTAATACTATTTCTCTGGAAACATATACAAGTGTCTACAGCAGGGGTGCCCAACCCAAATGACCTTGCGGGGCACTTCGGAAAAACATTATAATCGCGCGGGCCGCACATAAAAATGTGTACCATTATATCAGATTTGGAAAAAAAACAGTTACTGCAGTGAAAATTTAAAACAGAATGAATTATTATAATTGTTTTCATTATTTTTCTTGTATACAGACATAGATAATATAATAATGTTTTTATAATATAATAATGCAATGACGAAATAATATTTAAAATATTACAGTGTGCGTGTGTGTTGCCGTTTTCTTGAAAATTTCGGTGTTCCTATTGAATTGATCTTTCGTTACTCATTGTTGAAATTTAACAGTGCTATCATTCGCAAACGATTAAGCATACATTGCCTTTTTATCTTAACCGTCCTGAATTTTTTTTAACTTTAAAAAACCTCTCTGAGTGCCTCTTGTTTTGGGGCACTCCAAGTATAAAAGGAGGCGAAATGATAGTCGCACACACAGAGAATCATGTACCATCCATTGTAAAGGATATGCATAATGCAATTCGAAATTTACTAAAAATGTAATTTACTACAGTAAAATCAAATGTAACTGTTTGATGAAATATAAATCTATTTGAATCTAAAGGACATTTCTATTATCAAAAAGGATTTATTTTAAAACAAGAACAGGTAACAGGCAATATATATATAAATTTCTCCTCAAATAAATTTCAAAATGAAAAAAACTTTAAAAATCTGATATTTAAATTCTTTTAAAAGAGTCGGTGGGCCACAACTTATGTACTCGCGGGCCGCGTGTTGGACACCCCTGGTCTACAGCTACCGCCCATATTTACCGCTAACCTGACCACCGGTTAGAGGAAGGAAACCTGGGTTTCGCTGAAAACACTATTCACCATCGCAAGTTAATAACTTAACTCCGGTTCAAGTTAAAAAATCCTGACCCAGGGTCACTGCCGGGTTAGTTTTAACCGCACATGCGCAGTAAGCGATTTTTCGAGTGTTTGCGTTTTCTTGCCGCAAAACACTACTTCTCTTTGTCATTTTCTTTTTTAAATTTAAATAACACTGACGGATCTGTTGTGGTGTTCGCGGATTCACCACTCCGTCAGTGTCATAGAATCGCCGCGTTATTTCAATATACGTTTCGTTTTTTTTGTGCTACTTACAGCATTTGTTTCCCTACATTCTATTATATGTAAGTGCGGCTTTATCAAAGCCAACACCAACTCTTTTTCGTACTGCGTAAAATAAATTCTGTTGGCATTCATTTTAAACAGTTAGCGAGATACTCGAGTTTAAAAACAAGCTAGCACGAGGAGAGTGTAGAAATTGTAGCTCCAGCCGGAAGTCACGGGATTTATTTCGACCAATGGGAATCGACCAGTAAACCCAGGTTAAGAAACCCAGAGTCAAGGAAGTCTAAAGTCAAAGAAGTCTAAGGAAACCCAAGTCTCAGTCCAACTGGAGGTCGAAAAAGAGCTGTGAATTGAAGTTCTAACCTGGGGTTGACTGCCGGTTGCTTAACTCCAGGTTTCATCGCTGGGTTAGGTTAGCGGTGAATACGAGCGTAAGGCATCAAAAGTTGAGCCCAGCTCTCTCGCTCCTGGCGCCATTTATTGCGTGAACTTAGAATATCATTACTGTAAACATGTTTTTAATTTTACATCCCCCCCCACACTTTTAACCTTGGATATTTTTAAATAAAGTCACAGAGATTTTTATTTTTGACTTAATAAAGTTTGCAAGTTATCCCTAAACAAGAATTATCCCTTTAAATGAGATCACTACAAGGTTTTTAAGAGAAATATTTGGTAAATGGAAACAGCTACTGAGAATAACTCGTTTTAATCAGAATACATATAATTAGAGAACCTAATATTAAAGGGACCAATCGTCCTCCTTTTATAGGTTCTGTCCTTCCTCAAAAAGTGTCCTCCTTTTCAATATTTTAAAACTGATCTGTTGATCTCTATTCTGAGATGAACCAAACATGTTTCTCCAATATGTCGAAGAATGGTCTGAAACAAATATCACAGGAAATAACAGTTTTCAATGGTGTTTTTTGACTTCATCGTAAGTAAATTAGGTATATATAGTAAATCGTGTTAAGATTTTATTGAAAGAAATGCCTGATATTAAAATCGATGATAATTGTCTGTTCAAAGAAATTAGAAGACTGAATGTATATTTAAATTCTGATAAATTGGAACAATTGGTAAATCAGCAGGCTGGTATTGATAAAAGATGGGTGGAATATACTTAACCATTTAAAAAATGAACACTTTCCAAATGATAATTTTGTTATTCTTGATGAATTTACGTTGTGCTGACCTGGCACTAATGCAGAAATTGAAAGAGTTTTTTTCAGTTGGTGGATTTTTGGACAAGTAAAAAATTAAGATTGAATGTTGATACTTAAGCTGTAGCACTGACTGTGAAGCTCAATATAAAGGATATTTTTTGCTCCAAAATTTCTAATGTATTAGCAAATGATATATTGGCAAAAAAAATATTCAATAGGAAAATATTCATTTAATTGAATAACTAAAAGGAATGCAAGTGTAATTAGCGTATTTTTATTTGAATTAATATAATGTTTCATATATTACGTTGTAACTTTTTCTTAAATTTTTCGCTCGCGTCCTCCTTTTCATTGTAAAAAAACTGGTAACCTTAAAATCAAACACTTTTAGTAAATGATAATGTAAAATGAAATATTTGATTTCTTTTGCCGCATTTTTCATTATAAATTAAATATGATTATACAAAAATGCATAGATATAATTATCACTGTATAATATTTTTCTGATCTAAATTTAGAAAATATTAAAGTAAACAGTTACTTAAAAACTACAGTTTATTCGAGGTGTGCTTCCAACATACAAAAATTCTGATATAATTATCATAAACGTGCACACTTATGTAAGTCATATCATACTTGTCTTATAAAAGTTTGTTATAAAATCTAATCAAACTTCTCATTGCTTATTTAGATCTATATAGTTATGAATAGATTTATATGAATCTAAATTTATCGAACAAAAAGTAATTATGTACTTTAGAAATTGTCAGATTCTTAAAAGATTCACTGAGAATCTTACCTTTTATAGAAATAAACTATTTATTTTACATAATTATCATGTTAAAAAGATACAAGCATGATTGGGTTATTAATATCTGTTATAGTTTTGTTCTTTAGCCTTTCTATTTCTATCCATTTTGAAAAATAACATATGACAATTAAATACTTATCATTTTAATAAATGTCATAATATCAATTTCTATCTTTTCAAAAGATCTTTTGGGAATTTCATGAACTAAGAGAGGTTCTTTAACATTAGCCTTTTGAAATTTCTATGACACCTCACACTCAGATACCTTTTTCTCAATACTTTTAGCCTGGCCAAAACATAATCTCTCTTTTGCCCTTTTTTTCACTTTTCTCTATATCAAAAGGACATTTATGAAGTATTTTTTAAAATATAAGTTACAAAACAATTTTAGAGTCTCTCTTTAAATTGTAATTCAAATTCAATAAACAGATCATTTTAAAATTTAAAGTATTGCATCACATTATCAGGAACTTTTTTGAATATGATCAGGCCAATCTTTTATACAATAATCATATACAATATTCAGCTCAGGATCTGACTTAATAGCAATTTTAAATTGAGCAATTCTACGTTAACTCATAGGGAGCTCTTTAACTGTGTGAACAAAATATAAAATATCTGGATCATCATTTACCTGAATTCGCAACCCTGCGAATAAATAAATATTGTTTTCATCCAGAAAACCTGTGAACAGATAAGTGTTGTTTATTCTAAATAATCTTACTCTGTTATTCTGTATAAGAACAGTGATTATATATTATTGCTCTTAGTATGTATTCTGTGTTACAGTATATAGTAACGTAATTGAATTTTAAGTGATATTTTCCCTTATTTATTTGTCAGTATTCTTAATACTTTTTTTTGAAAACGAAACTCGCATTCTATTGTTTGTTCTGATTAAAGCTAATTGAAGGTTATTTATGAATGTATATTTACTTACTAATTAAGAATTTTATGACATTTTAATATATATATATATATATATTTATACTTTTGTTATCAAGAAATTATTGCGATTGGTATTTATTCAAATAATTTCACGTTGATTTTTGTTTGTGATTACTAAACTTTTAATTAAGTTTTTAAGTTGAATGCAATTTTATCATAATAATTTTTTTTTTTTTATGTATAATATAAAAATAATTATTTTGTGAAGTACATGATTTATTACGAAATACTACTATAACATTTGAAAACTTGTATGTTTTGATAAAGTATAAACATTTATGCTTTTTATTTAAACATTTTTGGAAAATAATTTCAAGTTCTTCTAAGTGTAAACAAGTTTGTAATAGTGTTAATTTTGGAGTGGATGAAATAATTTATGAATGGTATTTCTATTTAAACGTATTTGAATTGCTTTTGTTTAAAAACAATTTAATTGATTTAAGTTAATGAAAACGAAATTTATGAATTATTTATGAATGGTATGAATGTTTGCACTTATCTCAGTTTTGAAGTTTTATACAGCTTTCACAACACACAAAGTAATATTTTTAAAAAAAAACCCAGTAAAATGCAAGTTGCAATAATTAAAAAACTGAAATTTTAATTACATTTGAATAAGTAAAAAAGGGCAATTAACCATAAGAGAGAGAGAGAGTGTGTGTGTTTGTGTGTTTCATGTTCTAACAAACCTTTAGATAATTTGTAATAATATACTCGCTGGCACACATATTTTATACATGCACACGTACGAGTGTTTCATGTTAACTCTTGATTCCCCAAATTCCATTTTTGTGATTAAAAAAGAAACAGTAAATGAATGACTGTTTAAGGACACCCCTAAAGATGAATTGATTGATTGATTGAATATTAACGTCGCACTGTTCAGCTACACGAGGGCTTTTGGCGACGGACCACGTAATTTTGAACCATGGTCAAGTGACGTGGACGACACCTGAGCTAGCACCCCCTCTCCTAACTACCACACCACACCAACGGGAGGACGTTTCAGCTCTCGACAGATTTAACGTGCATCGCTGCCCTACACGGCGGGTCTTTAGTGGTACTGGGCTCGAACCCGTGACAAAGCAAGCCACGGTCCGATACCTATACCACTCGGCTACCGCGGCCCCCTAAAGATGAAAGCTGATCGAATGACATTTCATGTACAATATACATTTTTACTACACATAACTGATTAATAGGTCAGTTTTATTATACATTATTGTTTGTGGGTTAATTTTTTTAGAAATAAGAAATGTAATACACACAAAAAATTACTTAAAAATAAAATTTATTTTCTATTCATTATTAAAAATAAAGCAATTTTTTGAGTTTCTTCCTCACTTGATTTAGCAATTCTATGTTCAGCCGTTCTTTTCCTCTTTCTAGTAGAAAATAATCGCTTTTTTTGGGGCTCTACACCACACACACACACACACACACACACACACACACACACACACACACACACACACACACACACACACACACACACACACACACACACACACACACACACACACACACACACACACACACACACACACACACACACACACACACACACACACACACACACACACACACACACACACACACACACACACACACACACACACACACACACACACACACACACACACACACACACACACACACACACACACACACACACACACACACACACACACACACATTTATTAGCTGGAATAGATTTATTTTCTGTCACAAGAAACTTATTTTCCTTCATAGCAACATTGACTGATAATGTTTTTTGGTATGAGTTATATTATTGAATTTTCCACTATTTTTAATTCCCTCACTAGAAACACTGTCTAAGATTTCAAGAAATTTTGTTTTTAATTGTTCTTTCTTTTCTGATAAAGTAAGAGCATTTAAAAACTTTTCATTTTTTTTTTTTGCATAACTCTGTTATTAAGATGTCAGCTTCTCTGGTTCTGGTTTAATCTTCATCAATGAGAAGATCACTTTGTAAACTAAAATTATTTGTATTTAAACTTTCCGCCTGAGCTATTGCAAATTTATGGCGACAAACCAGATTATGTCCTTGCACATATTCCATTTCACACTTGCATCTAGACAGGTGCATGAATAATTGTGGATGCATGTATTGCTGCAATCTGTACAAATGAGCTTATAGCTGCAGTTTGTATTATTTTCTTGAATAAGGTAAGTTTCATGTGTGGATGATATGATGGAACAATATATCCACTCTCATTTTCAATTATCGTGGCAGTTGACAAGGAAAGGCTTGTTTTATGACGCTGTCGAAGATCTTTTAATTTTCAAGTTAATTTTCCTTTATTCATGACAATTAGTCTATCAATTAATTTGACCCTTCACGGAGAAAAAGATTTACTCAAAAATGAGTACGTAAACATACTCATTTTGAAATGATAATGTTTGCATCAGATTTGACCGCATGCCTTGATTGAATTTGATTCCTTATATGTACTCAAAATCCCCAAAAATGCTAATTAATGCTTTCGGAAAAATTAAAAAAAAGATATTCAGGATTGCAGAAACTCTTTTAATACACTGGCCTCAAAAATTAAGGTACAACATGTTTTTCGAAGCTCATCATAAAAAATGGCAGTAACAATAAATGCATAGTTTACATGAATGATAATAACGAACTTTAAAAACATTAATGCAAAAACGATTGCTGCCACTTTTATTTTATAGAAAAGAACGTATATTTATGAGTGAGAGAAAAATATGCAAATATCAAGCTTTCGTACTTTTTGTGTAAGTTGTGTTGATTTTCAACAGTTGTTGGCAGTTTCGGTGACAATAGTCAATAGAGTTTAGAAAATGTCTCAGAGACGTCGTTTACCCAATTCGTTAAGGTGGCGGGCAGTTGGATGGATGGAAATGGGATTGTCGCAGGCTGATGCTGCTAGACGTCTCAATGTGTCTCGTAGTGTTGTTCAGCGACTTTGGGATCAATACCAATCCGAAGATTCTGTGTCCAGAAGACCTGTTCCAGGCCGACCACGAGCTACAACACCTGCAGAAGACCGTTTTCAGCTCTTTCGTCACGAAGGAGAAGAACCACTACTGAGCCGCAGCTCGTTGCAGACCACTTTCAAGCATCAGGAAGAAGAATCTCCGCTACTACGGTGCGAAATCGTCTTCACAATGCAGATCTGTATGCGTTTCCTCAACGGACGACAGCGAAGGAACCGCTTATGCTGGGCAAGAGAACATGTTTCTGGGACGCAGCAACAATGGGCTTCTGTGCTGTTCACAGACGAGTCCAGATTTACAATGGAGATTGATTCAGGGCATCTACTGATCTGGAGGGAACAGCGCACTAGATACCATCAATCCAACACTGTTGAAAGACACAGTTATAGAGGTGGTGGAATCCTGGTTTGGGCAGGGATCTCGCTCGGTGGCCACACTGACCTGCATGTGTTACATGGAGGAACCGTAACTGGTCTTAGATATCGGGATTAGATCCTTGATCCATATGTCCGCCCATATGCTGCTGCTATTGGTAACGACTTCATTCTGATGGATGATAATGCACGACCTCACCGAGCTCGGATTGTTAAGGAGTATCTGGAGGATCACGGTTTGGAACGAATGGAATGGCCAGCTCGATCTCCAGACCTGAATCCGATAGAACATCTTTGGGACTATCTTGGCAGAGAGGTTGCTGCTTTAAATCCTCCTCCAAGGTCGTTACATGAGCTGAAACGAGGCTTACTCTGTGTCTGGTCTTCGCTTCCTATTCCGGTGTCCGACAACTTAATAAACAGCATGGGAAATCGATGCCGCCAATGCATTCAAGTTAGTGGACACATTCCTTATTAGAACCCATTTTTGTATTGTTTTTATGCCATTTTAAGACATAACACTGTGATGTGCTGTTTTCTCCAAGAATAGACTTTTCCGCAGAGATTGCTTTTTTTGTTATAAATCGTTTTGCAATACACTTATACAAATTTCTATGACGCATTCAATAAAAACTATTTAATGCACATATCCTCCAAATTTTTTGTTTCTACATTCATTCGTTTGCAAATTAGACACAAAAACCCGGTTGTACCTTAACTTTTTGAGGCCAGTGTATATCGGCTACATATTTTGATAATTGGGGCTTAACAACAAATTTAATTCTCATAAATCTTCCGAACTATTTTTTGTATCTACCACGCTACCCGCGGAAGAACACATGAGTACAAGATTGTTTTGATTTTTGAGTTAAATGTACTCATGTGTATTTCTTAAGTAACTGCCTTTGAACGAAAAATTTAATGGGATAAATATTCACCTTATTTTGGCGGATTACTGTTATAAATGTAATATAATTTACTTGATTCATAATAAGCATTTTGTTTAAATTATTCAGGCAAATAATTGTGTTACTTTGGAATATTTTTAAGGTGACCAGATTTTTAAAATGAAAAGGAGAACGAAAAATTTAAGAAAAAGTTTAACGTAAATGTGTGTAACATTTTATTAATTCAAACAAAAATGCATTAATTCGTTTCTCAATATATTTTATAATTTATCGGAAATTTCGGAGCAAAATTACCTTTCATCTTTACTATAAGTACTGCAACTAAAAATATCAACATTCAATCTTGATTTCTGACTTGTCCATAAATTACGAACTGAAAAGACTCAACTGGTGCATTAGTTCCAGGGCAGCACAATGTAAATTAAAAAAGAATAACTAAATTTTCTTATGTGATGTGCTTATTTTTGAAATGGTTAAGTATTTCAATCCATCTTATCAATTTCAGCATGTTGATTTTCCAATTGTTTCAGTTTTATTATAATTTAAATATACATTCAGTCTGCAAACTGACCATTGTCAATGATTTTAATATCAGGCATTTCTTTTGATAAAAAAAAATCAACACAGTTTTCTATATCTGCCCAATTTACTTGTGATAAAGTCCAAAAACACCATTGGAAACTGTTATTTCCTGTGATATTTGTTTCAGACTATTCCTCGACATATTGGAAACATGTTTGGTTCATCTCTGAATACAGAGATTAACAGATCTGTTTTAAAATATTGAAAAAAAGGAGGACACTTTTCGAGGAAGGACAGGATCTATAAAAGGAGAATGGTTGATCATCTTAATAATTTTAACTTTACTTTCATATTGAACTCGAAAATGCCTTGCATGGTTTGAAAAAAAAGTTTACAAAATAAATTTTCGTTTTCAATTAGTAATCTTTTTAGACTCTTTTATAAGCTTCACCTGTATGTAACGGAATCTTTGAACTATATTTTTACCCACTCTAAAAGGTCCGATTAATTCGAAATTTTGCACACTTTTCAAGGACTGATGACAATAGAATAATTTTGTTCCATTGTCCTGATAAGGATCATGACGATAAACAATTTCCCATTTCCAGATTTGGTGACTGAAAGATTGTTACAACTCTAAAGCGAAAACACTCATAAACACTCTAAAGCGAAACAGCTCACCATAAATTTTGGGATATTTTATTAGAGCAAGGATTTTACATGAATTTTGAAATGGACTTAGGCTTAACAGAAAAAATCAACTGGTCCTAAAGGAAGGTAGAGAAAAAAAACTAAACATTTTTATATGGCAGAAGTAATAGATGTTAAAAAAGAACACAAGAGTGTTAAGTTTCTGAAGAATATTGCACGTTCAAATAAGTTTCTTTATAATAAAGAAGAAACTTATAAAACTGGCAACAGAAATATTCTGTTCAAACTGTCTAAACCATAATCTGTTGATGCTTCAGAACGACAATGTATGCAGCTCACTTTTGGAACCAGTTTTTAAAATTAAATGTTGGATAAAAATACGTGCAATTCATTAATAATTTGGCACATTGCAATTTAAATGGTTACATGATAAATCAATGTATTAGCTGATATTGTTTCTTTTATTAAATTCATGTGTGTATGTTTGTTTTCTATTGATTACAGAGTGAAACCTAACTTTCAGGGAAAGGCCCTACGTACAATGATATTGTACCTAGGGCCATTTGTGAATTTTTTTAAAACCTTTTATTTCACAGAATTTAATATTTTAAGTTCTTATATTTACAATTGGATGATAGTTAGTATAATGATGAGTGCATATTAGTTTCACATTTTTAAACAGGCCAGGGGCTCTGTTTTTGTGCATTGAAAAATATGGCCCTAGGTACACAGGTTTCCCTACTTATATATTATTGCAACCTATTGGCAACGTTATATGAAACGAAACACCTGGTTGCCAATTCAGCATGTACAACACAGGAAATTGGGGGTACTTATGAAATATCGCATCAATTGCCAACTCTATTAATAACTCACCAAGTTGGCAACCCCGATGACACACTGAAAGTTGGCAACTAGGTGCGTCATTTCATATAATGTCGCCAATAAGACGTAAGTACCAATTGGAGTTGTCAATTCAGTGAATTATTAATAGAGTTGGCGATTGTTTTGATAATACGTAAGTACTGAAATCTGTTCAGTCTGACATACATGAAACACCATAGTTTTAAAAAAAATGCTTTTATAGTTAATCGTACTAAAAAGTAAATCTTAATATAAGAATGGGTTCAGTCCTAGGAGAGCCCACACCCTTGGAGCAAATTATTTTGGTTGGTGATAATTGCACCATCTTGGTAACTCTACTTTGATACATTATGTATGGTAAACCTAACTATTTCTGGAATTTTTGTATTTGGTCAGCGGGCATATCGAATTGTGTCATTTTGTTGTTGGGCCCCGGGCTGGAAGTATGGCACGTATGTGAGTGGATATACCTTTGAATTTTGTACTTTGTTGAATGCGAAATGTAAGAAAAAATTGATTGAATGGTGCATGAAGGAAGGATTGATTGCTTTGAATTATGAATGTTCTAAATGTAATGAGTGAATGGGATTATACGAACGAAAGAGTGCTGTTTTGGATGGAGATTTTGAATGGGTATGTTAGACCATTACCTCCCAGAATATTTATGGCCGCACTCCCATGATTCTCTTAACAATGAGGCCTTCAAGGCTTTTTGTTAAAATCCGCTGTCATGCTGTAGCCTCCACTCGAAAAGATCAGCCGTAAGAAAGTAAGTGCTGTTTTTTTTTTCATCTTAAATACGTTTGATTAATTTTTGTATTGTTAACATATATTTTCATTACGATCCACCTTGTCCCGCTATATTCACTTGCCGCCATCTCACTCTGGCTTGGCGCTTTTTTGGTTTGTTGCCAAGGGTGTGGGCTCTCCTAGGACTGAACCCAATACAAAAATTAATCAAACGTATTTAAGATGAAAAAAAAAAAAAACAGCACTTACTTTCTTAGAACAAAATGATTAACGAGAAAATTAATGTCTTGTGGTAAAAGGGTGGGGGACCCTTTTACTACATTTTTACACTAACTTTGTATTACAGAACAGAACTATTAAGAAATTATAACAATTGATATCAAGCACCTCACGCTTTTAAGTGCAGTTATTATTTTTCCATTTTCCCCACATTCCAATTTCCATGGTTTTTCCTGGCATTTCTAAATACCTTGTGTTGTTTTTTTTTTTTTTTTTAAATCCTGGCACTCATATTTTTCTAATTGGTTTTCTACAAAAAAGTACTTACATTTTTGCTTCATAATGTAATTCCTCTTTTTCAGGAATAAGCCATTCTTTTAAACTATTTTCATGTTGAGATCTTATTGCGAGACCATCATCTTAGATTGAAAACTATTGGATACCAAAATCTTATTTGCAGCAATATCAAAACCATGCCTAAAAGATATTCGGTGTGTAGTGTACTGATGATATATATATTGTTCCAATGTGTGGTATTTTTGAACAGTAGTTTTTATACATGTGAGCTTCAAAAAAATACATGCCTTCATGTGTAATATTTAGAAAATCATACTTTTTAAACCTGTTATCGTGTTTTTAGATGATGAATGCTTTATTCTTAATTTGCGCATTAATTTCATTTCTATTAGTAAGCAAATAATTCAATATATATTACATTAAAACAATGGAGTTGACTATAGTATCGATTGTTGTTGTTGTTCTCGTGTCCATGAATAAATGCAGTAGATATCACTAGATTCCGTCGAAAGTCTTGATCACTGCCTCTGCTATTCTGGGAGCATCAGGGCTGTATAGGAGTTCCCACAAAGAGTCCCTCAGAGGGACCATTCCCATTTTTAGTAACTTTGTTGCGACGGTTGGGCATTCCAAGATGTGATTGGGCGTCAGTTGAAGATCTGGGCAGTGTTTGCATTGAACATATGATCTTGTCTTGTCTGGGTGAATCTTCATGCCCTTAAGGTGTTCAGTTCTCAATCTGGCAATTGTGGATGTTATAATTCGGGGACAGTCAAATTCCGTAACTAGGGGTTTTTTAAAAGTGTGATTCATAATTCTATGTTTGGCTACTGCATTAGCATCATCAAGTGTGATGGTGGTGCACTTATGTTCGATGTCTCTAGCTTCTTTGGCGAGGCTATCTGCACATTCATTACCCTCAATGTTGACATGTGCGGGTATCCATTGCAGGATACAGGATTTTCTTTTGTTGTGCAGCTGTTCTAGAAGGGTAATAATATCACAGGAGATGTTAGTCTCTCCATTTCTTATGGCTTCTATAGCGGATTTAGAATCTGAGAAGATTACTAATCCTTCTGTAGAATCAATAACATGTGGGTTTTGTTGATATAATAAAAGGGCCTCTCTAATTGCCACGAGTTCACTTGTGAAGTTTGAGGCGATTATGCCTGTGTTAATTTTGTGTTTGTAGTTATTACCATCTGGGAGGAGTAAGATGATTCCGGCACCTCCATTGCTGAGGGATCTGTCTGAGGAACCATCAGTGTAGGCGATTGCAAAGTTATCTTGAGAGAGTATTGCTATCGTTTCCAGTCCTTTTGTCTGAGAGTTACAGGGTCTTCTTTTTTGGAACATGGCTGCAGCAATTCCAATTCGAAACAAGTATTCTTTGGTGGGTTTTTTGGAATGAGGGGCTCCTGAAGGAACTCTAAGGAGGAATGATCCAAATTGAGTTCTTTTCTGAATTCACTATCAAGTTGGAGAGTCGAAGATCTTTTGAGCCTTGTAGAATGCTTCCATTTATCAAAAAAACTCTTCTAGAGATATGGTCCAAACCATATGAGCGTAGTTTATTAGTGAACTTGATAGTGGCAAGTTTGCGCCTGCTTTCTAGCGGAGGCAAGCCGCATTCTTGTTCGGCCTTTTCATTATTGGTTGATGACACTGCTCCAATAATAATTTTGGCAGCTCTGTGTTGTACAGAATCAAGTTTCCGCTTAACAGAAATAGAGGCCGGAGTCCAAATTGGGGTCGCATATTCTAAAACCGGTCTGATAACAGTGCAGAAAGTGCTTTTTTGGGTTTGAGGTCTTGAGCCCCAAGAAGTTCCGCATAGCTTTCGAAGAATATTCAGTTTTCCAAGAGCTTTGTTGGTAGTTTGTTCGATGTGCTTTGAAAAGCGGAGTTCAGGATCTAAGGTTACTCCAAGATAGGTGGGAAGGTCGACTTTTTTGATTTGAGAGTTCTGTATTTTGATATTAGCATTAAAACTGCTTCTGTGTCGTCTATCGGTAGAGAAGATGCAGTAGTTTGTTTTGTCTGCGTTGATGGTTAATTTAAGATTCTCTGCCCATTCAGCAATACCTTTCAGTGTTGTGTTTAGGGCCTTTTCCGATTCTGTAATGTCATTGTGTGAGTGCCATATAGCAATATCATCAGCGTAGCAGGCGATATTTGTGTCTGGGTGAATATGATGGTGGATGGTGTTCATAAAGATGAGAAAGAGCAAGGGGCTTAAGACAGAGCCTTGAGGAACTCCAGCCCACATTCTGCGAGATTCTGAAAGTGCCCCGTTAAATCTAACGGAAAATTTTCTTCCTCTGAGAAAATCATTTATCCATAATAACGCTTTGCCATTAATTCCGGTGCCTTGGATAGTATGGACCAGTTTTTGACGCCAAACTCTATCAAATGCTGCTGAGATGTCCAAAAATACTGCTAAAGTTTTCTTGTGAGGCTTTTCTTGAAAACCATCAATTATCGACTGGTTCAGGTAAAAGAGCTGGTCGGTAGTACTATGATGGGTTCGGAAAGCTGTTTGATAGAAGTGAAGCTTTTTGTTTTCGATGAGCCAGTTCATAAGCCTACGGTGGATAATCCGTTCCATGAGCTTGCAGAGGGTGCTGGTGAGGGAAATTGGCCTATAGTTTTTGCACTCTGAAGCATTCTTGTTTGGTTTCAAAATTGGAATGACGGTGGAAAGTTTCCAGATTTTGGGCAATTTGCCAGTAGCCCATGAAAGGTTAAAAATTTCCAATAGTTCTTTTTTTGCAAGATTTCCAAAGTGTTGGACCATGCGGCCAAAAATAACATCCGGGCCAGGGGCTTTGCCGGGATTCATTTTAGCAATGGCAGCTTCTAGCTCTTCCATTAAGAATGGTATGGTGAAGATGTTTTTATGGTTATATCTTTTTGAGTCTTGGATGGTTTTCCTGTAGGTACGCAGCAGTTTCCTGTCATTTGCGTTGAAAGTTAACTTGCTTTTGTTTTCATAGTGCTTTGCTAGCAGGGAAGCAGTTTCCTTATTTGTGGCTGCATCTCTTCCAGAGGATGATATGATATTAGTAGAAATGTCTGCTTTTGGTGTGTTGATTGATTATTAAGAGTTTTGATGACTTTCCAATGCTGAGATATTTTTTGGGGATCTAAAGTTTCACAGAATTCAGTCCATTTTTTACGCTTGCAGGAGGAAATAACCTCTTCAACTTCGTGACAAAGGTTCGTGAATCTTATTCTGTTTGTTTCAGTATTATTCTTCTGAAGTTCTGTACTTAGTTTGTCACGTTCGTTAATTAAGTTCTCTATGTTGGTGTCTTTCCAAAACGGGACCCAGTCATTTCTTCTTTTGACCCTAGGGATAGAACGTTTTGCAGCAGCATTAATATGCGAAGCAAAGGACCGTAGTCTCTCGTCGAGGGTGTGTGGCGAAGAAAGGGAGCAGAGCAATTCAAGTTCAGAGGTGAATTTTCTCCAGTTTGCTTTCCGAAAGTTCCAGGATCTTTTGCTTTGGATGGTGCCATCAACTCTTTGATTTATCGAAGTTATAATAGGGAAATGATCGCTAATAGCACTTTTTAGAATCTTCCATGTCGCTTGACTTGCTGTTTGGTGGTTAATGGCCGTGATGTCAAGGGCTGATGTTGTGCCGTTGGTTTTGGAGAGGTAGGTACTTCTCTTGTCATTTAGTATGGAGAGATCGTTGTCACAGAGCAGGTCTTCAATCTGTGAGCCTTTCAAGTCTAGAGTCCTGGACCCCAAGATGGGCTCTTGGCATTAAGGTCTCCTAAAAGAATTTTTGTGTCCGATTTTATGTCCAAAAGCGTGTTAAGGAGATCTAAGTTGATGTCAGAGTTGTCTGGATGGTAGGTATTAATGATTGTTACTTCCTGCTGCGGTAGGAGTACAGTGATTGCTTGTACTTCCGTGCTGTTCTCATCGTAATCTGTAGTTGGTGGCATTATGATTTCTCTAAATTTTATGTCTGCTGATTTAACAAGGAAAGCAAGGCCGCCACCTGCCCGGTCTTTTCTGTCTTTTCGCAAAGTAGTAAAGCCTTTGATTTTTAGCTTCAGATTTGGGTTAAGCTTGGTCTCTTGTAGACACGCAATATGTACCTTATTTACGTTGAGGATCTCAGTGAGCTCCTCAATCTTTCTCTGGGTACCATTAATATTCAACTGCAAAATGTTTAGGGTCCTCGTAGCATACTTCTCGCCATGGGCCCGGACTTCAACCCGTGGCGCGTCGGCTACCCCGAACGCGGTAACATTATCTGAATCACTCAATATTGCACTATTCATGGAAAAAGGTGCCATATCCTCCAGGAGGTTGGACTTCTACCTGTTGGTCCACGGAAGGTATTTTATTTCCCTTCTACCACCCACTGGAAACCAATGGAGGCGTTCCCCTATCCGCCACCTGGGGACGCGTCCTCTAGGGGTTACAGGCTCCCCCGAGGGGAGTATCGATTGTATAGTGTTTATAAAAATAACTTATGGATGAAGGTATGTTGTTTCAAAAATCTCACTTATATTTTTGTTTATTTTTGAATGTATGATATGTATATGTCCAATTTCCAGAATAAATATTTCAAAAATATGATTTTGGTTTGTTTTATTTTTCTTGTTTACAGTGAATCATTGAAAAAAAAAAGAGGCATTGAAATTAAAATGCTGTATATTGGATTATGGTTCTACTGTTTTAGTTGTTTTTACATTCTTCTAAGGACTGAAATTTTTAAGTATTTTAATTTTTGATTATAAAAACATTAACTTAAAAACTATAATATTTGTTTTCTTTGGTGATAGGAGAGTATAAAATCAGTTGATATGAATAAAAAACTAGCTTAATTTGTAATATATATTGCAATGGATTTTTCTATATTTCCATCTAGATGAATGTGTTTCTATTTAAACAAAACAATTCATAAAAAGTACTTACACACACCTGGGCCTATTGAGTGTTATTTTAGTCAAAAGGCTTTTTTTCTTCATTACATAATATGTAAAGAACTATTTCTTTCTTACTTTGTTTTGAAATTTTTACTATATAAAGTCTGTTATTCATCCTAACGTTTCCAAGATATTTCTAATAACTTATTATTGAAAGACTGAATTTAAATAAAAGTTAATTTTCTGCTTGTATAGGATTTTAAAAAGAAACACAATATAATTCTTTTTTAGAAACATAAATATAACTTGTAATAAACCAAATTGCTTCTGGAACTAGTTCAAATGCTTACAAATTTGTTTAACTATTTCATCGAATCTATTTTTGTTATTTTCAAAGATTTAAATCTGATGTATAAGTTCGAAGACAAAGTTTTTGATCAAATAATAGTTGTATTTTTTTCTTAAAGTAAAATTTTTGTTGTATTGGCGACAGCATATAAAATTAAGTACATGGTTGCTAATTCAACGCGTACGAGACATGGCGAATTATCTTGAACGTTGGAATTTTTGCGATGATACTAAAGTACCTTTTTTGTAACACAATAAATGCAAAAGAATTTAGATTTTCGAAGTTAAGTGGTAAAAACTTCATAAAATGTAAATTAAATAATATATAAGATGGAAAAAAATGAAATTTACCAACTTAAGTATCGCATATTTAGATCCCTTTAAATTTGATTTGATGTATATTTTTATGTTAAAAATTCGTATTGGATACAACAGTATCGAAAATAAATAACATACAAACTCATATTTGACCCATAAATACTCATAAATAAGTGCATTACACACTCATCTAGCTGTTATGATTCTCAAATTTGATCCAGTAACAGGTTCAAAAATGAGTATGTGATGTTTACAATTTTGAGTACGTAGTCGTTGCCAAAGATGAGAATGGGCTTTTCTCAAATTTGAGTATGTTTGCATCGGAGCTATTTTGAGTATGTGACGTATTCAAAAGTGAGTATTTTGTACTCCGTTCTGAATACCGGTTTTTCGCAGTGTTATAAACCTCATTAAAGCATAATTTGTCTTGTCCAACCGTTTTGTATTTCTTCCTTTCAAATAAATGTATTTCAATGTTTTGTGCATGCTTTCAACGTGCATATTTGCATTTAAACCCCATTGTAAACGATGGCCGTATGCCCATGAATTTATACAATTTGTGCATAGTTTTCAATAAAATACTCACAAAATTCTTTTGTCATATCATTCTCCAAAATATTTTAAGAATTTCATTAAACATTATATTGCGCTGAAATTCTAATCGTTTGCATATCTCACCTCTGCTAATACATGTTGTAAATTTCATGTTATTTGCATGCTTCCTTCAGGGTGTTGCGTTTATGGTGGCCAGCAGTGTATTTAAATATATTTGTGCCAGTGGCTATTTCGGATTCGCAAGCAAAAAAAAAAAAAATTAAGGCTTTAGAAAAAAATTAAATTAAAAATATGTTCTATTAGTAAAATAGAATATTATTTTAAAATTAATTCTTGTTTTCACCATGTATTATGTATGCTCATTTTTCTCTTGAGTAGCAGAGGGCGATATCGAAATATTCATTAGAAAAGGGGAAGCCAGTTCAAAAAAGGTTGGGAACCTATGCTCTACATGAAAAGTACTTGATATCTCAATGACGAAGCTCCGCCGAAGTTAAAACCCAATAAATAGATTGGTACGTCGTATGTTAAATCCGTCGGGGCACAACCGTGCTTCCGTTGGTGTCATGTGACAATGTCAAGGGACGATAACACATGAGCTGGGACCCTCCCCAGCTCACGTGTCGTAATCGTCACTTGACATGATTCAGAAATAAAAAGTGCATCACCAATAGACTTCATGCAGTTTTATTGCGCGATGTAAATATAACTCTCACTCCCCGTCGAAGCTGCAAGTCCTTTCGTGGCATGGTGTGGGTCTTTGAAGATAGGGGTGTGAACTCCTTTGTCTTTCTCTTCATTTTATTGTAGTTCAAAAGTAAGAGGTCTGTCCCAAATAGTTCTCTTGGTGCTTTTGAGTGGAACGTTAACTAGAAAAGATAAAATAATGCAACACATTTTATTTCCTTTTCGTTTAGATATTATTTATACTTGTAGGAAATTAATTCAAATCTAGGAAAGTAAATGATATCCCTACACATAAAGATTATAGAGAATTATTTAATTGAATCATTTATAGCAATGGTAATTGGCATTTAAGGCCTGAGCAAAAACTTTTCAAACTTGCAATGCTTAGTTGAAAAACAAAAAAACAGTTTCGTGTAATATATTTATAAACTTATATAAATAACTTACTTATATACCAAACACACCGATATGATTTTTAAGTGACTTAAGCTACATATTAATTGATTTTAAAATTTAAAATGAAATACGAATCTGTTCAGGAAAGTAATTCACAGAGTAAAGAAAATTTACTATGTAATTTTTTTCATCAAAAACAACTTGTTAAAAAACAAAAAAAGTATATTTTCTTACAAAAATGTTTTTTTTTCAATTAGAAAAAAATACACTTCACAAACATTAAAATAATAAATTATCTGGGCATAAGCGCGCATGCGCTGGCGTCCGTGAGATCTAATTTCAATCAGTAAATTCAAAGATATTTTGCCATACCTCACATAGTGTGCTTAAACATACCCATTATGCTATTGAAAAATACTGCGTCACTAACAAAAATGAAGAATTTTTTTGTTTATCTTACATTTGCTTAACTAATAATTTAAATAAAGCAAATATTTTTTATATCATTTTGTTCGTAATTTCAAGCAGAATTTAGATCAGTTTACGAATATTAAATAAGTTGACAAACTCCGAAGTTATTAATCAAAAGCCGCGACTAAAGAAACACAAGAATTCTGCAAGATTGAGATAAGTTACAATTAACCAATTAAATAATAGCTTGTGTTGTGGCGAATCAACTTATTTGGATTTTCCAGGAAATTTAATGCAAAGTTTTGTTTCATGGTAAATCGTTTGGGTCATCTCCAAATGTAGTTTAAATTCTCAAAATTACTGTTTTTTATTGAATAAATATTTTATTAAAAATATACTTCAAATTCGCGTATTACATTTTTCAGCACTCATTCTCATGACATTGCTGCGATTTTGAAAGAATATTTCTTATCGCTTTAATGCCATTGATCTCACGAATAAAAAAAAAATTAAAAAATTTTCTTTGGATATATTTAGGACCGTATAATCGTATTTAATTCAATTATAACTTGATAAATGATTGTGCTTCACTATACTTTAAATACCATTCATAGAAATAGTAAACTGTATGAAAGAATTTTAAACTATAGAAGGTTTGAAAAAGTTGATAATTTTCTGATACGAGAAAGTGAGTGAATATTAACGTCGTAATGTTCAGCTACACGAGAGCTTTCGGAGATGGACCACGTAATTTTGAACCATGTTCAAGAGACGTGGACGACATCTGAGCTGGCAACCCCTCTCCTAATTACCACACCAACGGCAGGACGTTTGAGCTCTCGACAGATTTAACGTGTATCTCTCCCCTACACGGTAGGTCTTCAGATGTACTGGGCTCGAACTCGTGAAAAGGCTTGCCACGATCCGATACCTTGACCACTCGGTTACCGCGGCCACATTTTCTAATACGAAACTGAGTTCGTAATTATATCAATAAAAACATTTTAATTTAGTTCATAATCGTCAGATTTAAAACCGCTTTAACGATACCAACAAAACCATTCCTAATTTTTTATATTTGGAATTAGGTTTCATTTTTGTTGCATATTGCTGTAACAATCCCGCACAAAAAATATTAACAGTTTATTGTAAATTATTAGTACAGTTTCAATTTGTCAGGTTTCTTACGCGTAATAATTTTGCATCCTTGTTATCAAATAGCAATAAATAGTTAATAGTCAATAGTTATATTCTTTATTTCAATTTGAATTTTTATATGCTATAATAAACCGAATTTTCACAGAACAGTAATTAAAAAAATTGTTTTAAAAATGAATCACGTGTTTTAGTTTTAAAAGTAACATTATTTTATCGTTACTTTTTTGCATGGTTATCTTTG
The DNA here is from genome assembly GCA_019973935.1 of Trichonephila clavipes. Lineage (NCBI taxonomy): Eukaryota > Metazoa > Arthropoda > Arachnida > Araneae > Nephilidae > Trichonephila > Trichonephila clavipes. The sequence continues at coordinate 52,180 of BMAU01002995.1, read as the reverse complement.
GAAAATATTTTTACAGTTTTTTTCATTTTACAACAAGGGTGTCAAACTCAAAGGCTGGCTTGAGTCAGACGAACAAGGTTTAATTTTAGGTGAGTTGCAAAAATAATCAATATTCATAAAAAGGTACGTTTATTTTGAATAATACATTATAATAAGCATAGATAAGAGAACAAGAAAAATTAATGTTTACGTCCTAACACTTGACACATCTTCTCTGCTACAATGTCTTTCCTATTTCGGGAGAATTTTTTTTTTGTTTTATTATTTATTATTGTGTGCCGACATATAGTACTGTTCTAGAAACGTCTCCCCTTCCCCGTAATTCAACCTTCTGAGATCTATTGCTTCTAAGTAAGGTATAAATTAACTGTCAAAATATTAATTCACTAAACAAATCGATACCAGCGGAATTTTCTGCCAACCTTATGTTACAGATCTGGGAACTAATAACATTTGTTTCTATTTTCCTCGTATTTAGTAAAGTGGGGTTTTTTTAATTTAAAATATGTTTAAAAAAATGTATTGTAATAAAAAGCATATTTCCCATGGACATTATTCTAACGAAGTAATTCGAAAACGCATGAGTTTAAAATGTAAGCCAGTAACCAGGAAGGTAAGGAAAGGATATATTTTTAAAAAATAATGCTACAAAAGAATTAAAGCCAAACAAAAATGTGCTCATTAATCCTACACTGTAGTAGAATCTTTACAGAAAAAAAATTTTTCGTTGGAACATCATTCAAATCCATTGTCTCTTGTTCTTGCATCTTGAAAACCATAACATAGAAATTTTTTCAAAATTATTCTTCCTTATTCAATAATGTTTATGATGGTTTGTGGAAATCTTTCTACAAGGGTTCCTAAATTTACAAACAGTTTGCAACAGAATTTGTCTTTTAAATTCAGCGTTACTAAATATTTATAAGGACGCTGCACAAGTAATTTACACTGCCAATGAGTAATTGTATTTTATTTAAATCCAAAAAATGCATTGGGAATTAAAAAAGAAAAGAAAAACATGTATATATATTTTACCGACGACTCGAGAAAAAAATTAAGTTGCGCAAAAACACATACATAATCATTTCTATATGGAAATTATTTCATTCAATAATCCTTCAGGAAAAAAAAAGTCTGTCTTTCTCCGATTTGTTTTGTCTTTGGTTTCTAATTTCCACACGTTTTAATTTAGCAGTGACATCATTTCGAGTATAGCTACATGACGGGATCTCGAGCAACTTTGGAGTAGATGTGTCCCTGTAAAATATATTTTGTTACTGGGAAATCAAATGGCAAAAATAGAGAATATTGCCTTACATAGAAGAATTACTTTAATTCTTTCATAAAGTTTTATTTTGAATTCCACTGTTCATTTGAAAATTAACTTCGCTGACGCAAATGCGATTTTTCTCAATGAAATACAAAAAAAAACCTGTCAGAGATCTAATTATAAAAAATAATTATATTAGTACTAGTTTATACAGTTTTGTCCGTATATGAAAATAGAACTTTTCGTACATAGTTTCATAAAAGGGCTGTACACGTCGAAAAAGGAGTTGAATGGTAACAGCGGAGCTCCTGATCTCCGAAGAGGTCTTAATCTCCTATCGAACACTTGGGGAGTAGCATTGAAAATCTTACTTGCCCTTGTTAAAATTAAGTGGAAATAGATAGTACTGGATTGCTAGAATAACTCAGGGTCGCAATTGCGCCCGAGAATCGTAAAGGGTGTCTCGCTTCAACCAATGGTCGGGGTTTCCCGGCCGATGGGCAGAGTGAGATAATCTATGTTGCTATTTTTTCAGGACTATTTAACCACCTGTTTCTTCCACGTACGAAGTTAGTTAACAATCAATCACAACAGAGCTACATAACGATTTTCGTACAGCAAGAGCAAAGCCTCAAAGTATATTAATGTTTTCAAGGACTATTCTTATTAGTTTAGAAAAGTCGCATCTGCCTATATAATCCAGACACAAGCACTAAAAAGTTTAGCCTCAAAGTTTGTTCGTTTACACACGAGTATTGTTTTTAAATCATTGTAAGCACTTATAGAAATGCTTCGTTACAGAGTATCAGTGCTCATGACTTACCCGCGAAATATTAAAAAAAAAAAATTCGTAGAACTGGGAACGATACAAAAGGAAAACAAGCGTTTTAAACACTAAAATTTGGTTTAGTGAGAAGACACATAAAAGGATAATACCATTTGGATGAATAATTTCCGAAGTAGTCTATAAAACAGTACTAAATATATTAGAATGAAACATATTAGATGACCAAACGATAATTTAATCTTAGCTGGAAAACTAATATAAATCCATAATTCTCTCTTTTTAAATACCACGCAATGTAAATGCAAAGACAGGAATCTGAATTTGTTTAATAAGAATAAATTGAAAAAAGAAGAATCATAACACATCAAATTTACTTGTACATTACAAGAAAAAGAAATAAATGATTTCTTCTTTTAACCACAATCTATTCCCAAAATTCCATTGGAAAAAAATTAATATTAATATGAGCTGAAAAAAATCGATGATGCTTTTAATCATCAAAAAAGGTCGAGAATTCAAAATTTCAGAAACGTCTGCTCTTTTAATTTTTTAAAATGAATATTTCTAACCTATTTATAATCTAAAAATCTAGATTATTATTCCAAAGAAATGCGAAGATTATGCATAATAAATTGAGATAGAAGGACAATTTCGAAACAACATACTTTATTTCCTTCATTTTACTTAATAAAATCATAGCGAATATCTTATCCGGTTTAAAATGTCGTATTTCAATTTCTCATTACATTATTTTTAATTCATATTTAAAAATACAGCAATGCATGTAATTTATTCTTATTTTTATGTTCATCGTTTAGTAGAGCGACAAGCAAATTTCTTTTTATGAATTGACCCGAAAAAAAAAAAATACTTGGGTGGACTAAAATAATTTGTTATAAAAAAAATCTTAAAGATATAAACTTTAAAAATTATATAACACTACTGCCATGAATGAGGCCGTGGTTCTGTATTCTAGTCTTTTTTTTCTTAAATTTTAACTTTAAATACACATGCATAGTTCAAAATTTTTCCAATTTATAAGTAGTTTCAGAATATTTATAAATGGAACGTAATTTAAAAATCAATTTTTTTTACATTAATATTGAGAAAGTTTCGAAAAATAAAGTGATAAAACACGCGTATATATAATTTTTTTTCTTACTTGAAGTTGAAAAACTGTGAATAAACTAATAATTCAAACGAAGGGTTTTGCAGTAAGGTACTAATTTTTTAAACTCATTATACTTAAAAATATGTAAATTTATTTCTATATAAGAATTATTAGAATTAATTGCTATTCTTATCCATGTAATTTATAAAATTATAGTAATAATTATTATTTTTATTACGTATATATACACGAGAGCCTGAGATTTCAAACAGTAACTTATGTACACACATACAAATACACTTATATATCATATGTGTCTACATATGTAGTTAAATAAAGCTTTTAATGCTAACCTAGTGCCCCTGCACCGCTATTCTTTCACACACAACTTGGACATAACGTAACTATGTTCATAACGACATGAACGCTGTCGATTTTCTGCGTCATGAAAATCCACCAACTTGGCCCGGGATCGAACCCGCAAAATGGGGATCACAAGGCCAAGGCCTAAGCAACTACGCCACCAGCCGCGTTAAGGAAAAATTGTGGAGAAAATGAAATACATAGAGTGAAAGTGTGTTTAAAAACTGTGCTTCCGAATATTTAAAACTAATAATAGAGTTCCTCAGAGTATTTTCTATCGTCATTCGAGAAAGTTTCTACATAGCTTTACACTTATAAACATATCAATAACAAAAAAAAAACAGTTATTCATAAAAATTTATACATTTACCCAATAAATATGTATGTATTTTTTTACGTATTCAACATCTCTAGTTGTATGTCCTACAGTTTTCATAAAAGAAGGTAGCCCACTTTTCTAGAGGCATAGTGTGAAAGTTTTTGGAGTGGAGGAGACGTCCTCGTCGCGAAGCCGCTGTGTCTGTAAATTTATCTAATTTAGGAACATCTAAAAAATTAAAATTACTTCGATATTTTACTCGAAATTTAATCATTTTTTTGTAATTTTTCTCAAAATTTTTTTTAAAAATTAACAGTTTAAATATGAAGAAAGTACAACACGTAGAGAGAGAATGAAACTTTGTTGGGGAAATCAATTGGAATTTTTTTTTCATAAAATTGCTTTAAAATATTCCCTTCCGTTCATTAGAAGTTTTTAGTCAACATTATAAGTATAAAAATACTAATAATGTAATGAGATTTATTTATAAAGATGCATCTAATAATGTAATGAATATGCACATATCTATTCATTTATATGTATATATTAATTAAGAATTCCTATATATTAACTATTTATATAATTTTTTTTTTTACATTTTTGTGCATCAGTTCAGTTCAGTTCAGTGAAATCACTGAAATAGTGAAGACTTGGCTAACGCCTTATGCTCCGATAAAATTTTGATTAGTTTTTAATCCAAGTTGTAACACACAGTTCGTGATTGCACTGTCCAATCAGTAATTTGAATTATCGCGTTGTGCTTCAACTGAGATTGATGAAAGTAGAGTATAGAGTAACTGGAATTTTAGATTCTATTGGATGATGTCAGAAATTTTTCAACTTTTTGGACATGCTCCATTGTTTTACATTTCGCTATTGAGGAATAAGACCATTCTCAGTGGTTGGAGATAAAAATTTTCAAAATTTCACGCTGCGATTTGTATTTGATACAGTTTAATATAAAATGTTCACTAGTTTCTGGTACTTTACAATCTGCACACAAAGGAGAATCTGTTTGTTTAAAAAGGAAACATATCATTTAATGGTAATTTTTTAGCTCGCAACTTATTGATTAAAACTTCTGTATTTCTATTTTTTGCTGCCTGTCTGTTCCATTTTCAAGATGAGAAATATAAAAATAATTTTTATGTCTTTTTGCTCTTTTTCCATATTTCTTCACTTTTGATTTTGTGTTGTTTTTTGAAATATGTATGTAGATCTTCCCAAGTTATCCAAGAAATAATATTCCACGGCTCTGGAGAGGCTTTAGCTAATTTATCAACTTCTTTATTAATCCCTATTCCCTTGTGAGCTGGTACCCAAATGAATGTAATTGATTGAGAGCTATTTGGAGGCACTGTGATGTAAAGTTGAACTTAAATTTAATATTATCGTATTGTATTTTCTATTAATATTTTGGATGCTTTTTAAGACTGATAAGCTGTCCGTCAAGATGATATAATTTTCTGTTTCAGAAACCCAATTTTTAACGCATTCCATATGGCTATAGCTTCAGCTGTGAATATTGAAATCATTTCTTTCAGTATGAAACTTTGTCGAATTTTTTCTTAGGGATCAAAATTCCTATTGATGTTTGATTAGTATTTTTGAACCATCGGTTGCTATTATGATATTGTTATTAAATTTTGGCTGAATGTAATCATTAAAAATATTTTGTACTATGTCATCTGGAAGATCCTTGTTTTGAAATGGTAGTTCATGAGTATAGATGTTTATTTTGCGATTTTCGTAGATTGGAGGAGGAGGGATCCATTGAAGAATATCTACTTTAGAGATACATAATTCTTGGAGCAGGTTGATCTTCTTTTTTGAAAAATACTGATCTCTTTTTCTCTATATTTATAAAAATACTATTTATATTCCAAAATAACCTTGCGTTCGGTGACCAGTCTTTTAATGCTATTTGCTTGGTTATAAATTTTTGGCAAAGGAAATTATGGCGAGTATTAATACTTCCATTCATAGACGCTGCTCTTAATAAATCTAACGGGGTTTTTCTTGGAAGACCTAGGGCTAAACGTAAGGCAGCATTGTAAATCGGTTCTAGTTTCTGTGTGTTGCTATTGCTAGAAAAGGAAAAAAGTTGACTTCCATAGTCAAAGATAGAACGGATTGTGGCATTAATAATATTTAAAAGATGATCAGATCTTGTTCCTATTTTCGGAGAAGATAAGGCTTTAGAGGCATTTAAATATTTGAATCCTTTTTGACGTAGGTAATTTGATTTTTCCGGGTGATATTGGGGTCGAAGATGATACCCCCAGGATTTTTTTTCAGACTCTTCACTTCGGGAATAGGTTTGTCGCATATTTTAAGTAATAAAGGTCTTGTGCTTCTTTTTTCGGAAAAGTTGATTAGACTGCTTTTTTCTGGAGAGGTGGATAATTTCCACTTTTTTACACCAGACTGAAATTTTATTTAAAGATTCTTGCATTTCGCCTGTTTTATTCCAATTTGTACCACTATTATATAAAAATATGACGTCAGCATAAACCAGAAGATGGCTGTCGTGTTGAATTTCAAAAAATATCTGACATATAAATCATAAAAAGAAAAGGATTTAAGATACAACCCTGGGTACACCATAATTGTTTGTAACGGTTTTTGAAAAAATGTTTCTCCATTTGATTTGAATTGTTCTCTGATGTAAGAAGTTTTGAATCCATCGTAGTAATCTACCAGAGTATCCAACTTTGTTTAATTTAGAAATAAGGCCATTTGGCTACACTGAGTCATATGCTGCTTTAATATCCAACGCTACCAAAATAAAATATTCTTTGCATTCTCTAGCCAGTATAATGTCATGTTGTAATTGAAGTAATGTATTAATGCTGCTTCTGTGAGGGTAAAAACCATGATGATTCACACGAAAAATTTTGTTCTGAAAACTAAAATCTAGCATTCTATGTAGAATCATTCTTTCTAATAATTTGGCAATTACTGAAGTAAGAGAAATAGGACGGTATGACGAAACTTCCTTGGGATTTTTGTGAGGTTTTATGAAAGGTAGGATAATTCCGTGAGTCCAATCTTTTGGAATTTGACTTGAAGACCAACTGTCATTAAATGATTTCAGTAGGAAATTTATTGCTTTGATGGGGAGATGGTTTATTTATTGGAGAGAAATTTTATCATGCCCTGGACTGCTGTTCTTTTGATCAGATATTGCTATTTCTAATTCTTTTAAAGAAAAAGGTTTATTAATATCCTGGCTATTGTCCAGAATAGAAATATTTGGAATATTATCGTTGTTTTGTTTTTGCGTAATATTGTAAAAAACAGTTTGTGTGTGTGTGTGCTTGGGATTGTTTTTTTTTGTTAATATGGTTCCGTTATTTTCAATAATATTAAATGAAGAATAGTTAGGATTTGTTCTTTTTTGATTATTCGGATTATTTTAAAAGAACTTTAGGAGAAGATATTTTTCGCAGGTCTTGTGCCAAAAATTTTCTTTACAGGCTTTGATTGTTCGCTTAAGTTTTGCGCTTACTTCTTTATATTTTATCCAGTCTTTTTTCTTTAAAGTTTTTCCTTGCTTTATTAAGCAGTTTTTTTTTTTTGCTCTTAAATTCCCGCATGCTTCTGTCCACCATGGAGCTCTTGAACTGATCTGTTTTTTTTTTTCGGTTTCTTGAGATAAGATTTGAGCTTTTTTAATTTCTTTTATAATATCTATATTTATGTTTTCATTTAAATTTACATTTTGTTGAATAATATTGATAAATTTGTTCCAATTTGTTTTTTGTTTAAAATTATTAGTTACTGAGCTGTTTGTTCTTTTGTAATTAATAATTATAGGGAAGTGCTCACTTCCAAAATTATCGGTATTTGTGGACCAGGATAAATCATAATTTAAATCTATAGATGCTAAAGAAAGATCTATAGATGTAAAAATTCCCGATGAATGGAGAGAAGTTGGAATTTTTTCGTTTAACAATATTAAGTCACACACATTTTCAATTATCCAGTCAAAAATCTTTTTTCCAGAAGCACTGGAATTTTTTGATCCCCATATTTCATGAGATGCGTTGAACTCTCTCAATATCAAACTGTGATTATCAATATATGTTGCTATTTTTGATAAATTGATGTCTTTAAAGTTACCCGGTGGGATGTATATATTAAAAATTGTGATAGGAACTAAATCTATCTGAACTCTGACTATTAAAATTTCTAAGTCTTGACCAATTTCTGAGAATATTTTTTTTTATTGCGCTAATATCTTTATTTAAAACTATCATTAACCCTCCTCCTCTTTTGATTTCTCTATCAATTCTGAATATATTCTTATTGGGAATTGTGAAAATATCATTTGGATGTAACCAGGTTTCTTGAATTATTAAAATGCTTGCTTTTTGAAAAATTGGCGCGAAAAGAATATCTGACCTCTTGTTTTTAATTCCACGTGCATTCCATTGGATTGTGTTCATGATTTAAAACGGAAAAAAGGTGCGATACTACGAATTAGTTTAAATATTCGAAAAAAAAAGGAAGTAGATTAATATTGAGTTTTTAGTGAGAAAATATTAGAATATTTGATTATTTATTTAAGTTCCTTTATTTTTTTTTTTCTACTACACTATCTAATGTATTTCCTCTCTGTTCTGATATTTTCTTGAATCTTTTGCTTTTTCAATCTGTTTTCTATTTATTAGACAATCATCATCTTTTGAATTGTTATATTGGATGCAACTTTTTTAGGGTGGATTCCATGGTATTCATTAGGGAAGAAAATCTTAAATTTATTTGTGCTACCATGGTATTCAGTTCTGTTGTGAAGCGTTGTACTATTTGTTCTAATTTCTTTTCGAATATGTTATTGTTTTCTTCAAATTTCAACTCTAATTTAGCAAACTTTTTTTCAAGATTTTCTATCTTCTCTGTTTGATCATTATAGGTTTTGGCCGAGTATGATGTTTTTTTTCCCTTTGGAATTTCTCAACTGCTTCGTTTCTCGAGATTTGTTGCTGTACTTTAATTTCTAAGCTTTCAATTTCTTCTTGATATCTTTTACAATTTTTATCCTTAGCTTCATTCCCCTCTCCACAACAGCTACATTTTTTTTTTATTTCCTTGCAATCGCTTTCAGAGTGGTTCAGTGAACAAATTCGGCATTTTATTGAGCTTCTACAAAATTTTTGAATGTGTCCAAATTTCCAACAGTTTGTGCATTGCCTAGGTTTTTCATAGAGAGTAAATTTAATCATTTCAAATCCAATTGGAACTCTTTCGGGAATACTGCATCCAATTTGGGTAACTTTAACTGTTTTGATCAGTTTAAATCCAGATTCTGTTTTTTTGGTAAAGCGTTGGATATCAAAAATTGCATAATTGTAATTTTCTAATTCCGATTTTATGTCGTTGTAACGTTTGAAAGAATAACGGTAGCGTATTCTTGGTTAATTTAAATATGGAATTTATTTACGTCACAACTATTGAATATTATTTACTAAATGATACATTAAAGTTATAAAACAATTATAGATTGTTAGAGTCCAATATTTTGTGAGAGGAGGATTCGTTGGCCACCGCTCCCGTGTAAGTTCAAAGCATCTCTACTCTCTCATCTTCCTGTCGACGGTGTTCGATTCCTCGGGGGTCAAAAAGGGTTGCGCTGCAGCTGCAAGATGCACGTGTGGGTGTCGGGTCCAACAAAGACGCCGACCGCTGTTGATGTTCGGAGAAGTGACGTTACAGCTCTCGCTCTCTCTCATAGCACTTTTCCGTTGAGAAAAGTTTAATGGAATGACGATGAGACAACTGACAGATTACCAACCCATCCCTTCATCAAGCACCACTATATTTCTGAGCTGCAATTTTAACTACTAAAGAAAAACGCTGAACTAAATTTGGAATTACTTATTTCTAGTGAGTGTTCTTGCTAGGGAACTTACACAAATCCATATTACTAAAATGATCAATAGCAATATAAGAAAACATACTACAACATTAAATAAAAATACAAACACTCTATCACAATGCCTATTATCAATTATACTAACAACATGTTACATTAAATGCTAGTGTAAGACCTTACACATAAAATATTCTTTACCACATACTAATGACATGTTGGTATGATATGCGAAGTGTACAACCTTACACACAAAATTTTTTTCACAATATGCCTCTTGCGTAAACTAAATAATCATGTATATTTTAAAACCCTATACACAAAATTAAGCATATTAATACATTTGCTTTTCATGGCTTTATCTTTTGACACGCATCTCCATTCGATATGATATACAGTACTAGTAAATAAATAAAATTAATACAATTAAATTTTAACAAAAAAAAACATTATAAGCAACAATTATTATTCATAAGCAAGAGAACATTGTTAACAATTTCTAATTATCTATCACCGATCTGCTGAGACTATCTGCATTTTTGTGACTTTTACCCGACCGGTGTACAATTCTAAAAATTATATGGTTGCAAAGCCAAAGCCCATCGCATCAATCTAGGGTTAGAACTAATGTTTCTATTCAACCACACCAACGGGTTGTGATCGGTCATAACTAAAAATGAATTTCCATCTAAGTAATAATGTAACCTTTTAATTGCGAAAACAATACTAGCACATTCCTTCTCCGTCGTACAATAACGCTTCTCTACCTCTGAAAATTTCTTACTCAGGTAAAGGATTGGATGCTCCTCACCTTGTTCATTTAATTGAGTTAAAACTGCTCTCATACCTGCGTTTGAAGCGTCCGTTTGAACAATGAAGTCTCGTTCAAAAATTTGGCGCGTACAAGACGGGCTTATCTGTTTGTTTCCCCTTTTGTTCTCGAAATGCGTCTTCACCCTCGGTCGTCCACTTAATTTCTCCTCTCTTTGCTCTTTTCTTCAACGCGTCCGTCAACGGAGCAGCGATTACCTAGAACAGATTTATATGTTTTTGGTAATAACCCGCTAGACCGAAGAAGGCACGTATTTGAGTTTTCGTGCGAGGAGTAGGGAACTCTAGAACAGCTTGAACTTTGATCTCGGAAGGGGTGCGAAAACCCTGACCCACAATGTGACCCAAAAAATTTGACATTTTGTTGCGCAAACTTACACTTTGAAGGTTTTATAGTTAACTTAGCTCTCTTTATTCTCTGCAGAACCGTTTCCACATGTTAAAGGTGCGACTCCCAAGTATCTAATAAAATTGCGATATCGTCTAGATACATAGTCCGTTCCTCTAGTCCGGTAAGTAATTCAGCCATGAGTTTACTAAAGAAATATGGAGCATTCCTTAATCCGAAACTCATCCTTAGGGATCTGTATGTACCAAAGCTAGTACAGAAGGCTGCGTTTCGCTGTGCAGTTTTACTCAAATGGATTTGCCAATATCCCTCAGATAAATTTAAGACGGTAATAAATTTAGCCGCCGATACCTTTTTCTACGCGTTCTTCGATATTCGGAAGGGGAAAATATTCCGTTCTAATGTTCCCGTTTAAATTTCCTGTAATCTATACATGGACGAGGTTCTTTCCCAGCTACCTCAACTAAAATCATAGGGGACATGTAATCCGATTCTCCTACCTCAATGATTCCTAATTTTAACATTCGGTTAATTTCGTTTTTAAGATTTCATTTTGTCGGTGTGACATTCGATAGGGCTTCGTCCTAACTGGTTGATCGCTAACTAACTGGATTTCGTGATCAACCAGATTAGTTAGACCGGGATTATTTGAAAAACATTTAGAGTATTTATTTAATAATTCGCTTAGTCGATCCATTTGTTTGTCGTGAAGGTATTTGTTCAACTCGCTAGCCTGGATCACGTCCTCGAAATCATAAACGAGAGAATTGTTTTCTATGTACGGGATTTCTAATTCCTGGTCTGCGAGAGAGTTTTGCGCTTAATCATTAATAATTACGTTAACGTGTTCTGGCCTTTTGTAATATGGTTTTAGCATATTTATGTGATAGATTTGAGATATTTCGCGTCTGCCGGGGATTTCGACTAAATAGTTCGTTTCGAAATTTTATTTAAAATCGTCCCAGGACCTATCAATTGCACTGCTAGTTTATTTGCTCTGGATGTAGCTAACACTAGGACTAAATCCCCATCCTTAAATTCACGTTTTACTGCGTTTTTATCATACCAAGTTTTCCGCTTAACTTGCATTTCCTCCTTTTTATTTATAGCTACTTCTTGACATTTTTTTAATCTATTTATTAACTTAAACATATATTCAGTGACGAGATCACCTTCTTCTTCCGGTTCCATCCAATGTTCCATTACTAACGTCTCTGGGGTTCGCAAATTTTTCCCATGCACGAACTCTGAATGTGTATACCCTGTACTTTCATGATATACGGTCCGTAACGCTAAAAGAATTGACGGAAGATGTTTGTCCCATTCGGAGCCTGCATCTAAACATAAGACTCGTAAGAGTCGTTTCAACGTTCAGTGAAATCGCTCAACAGGGTTTCTCTGTGGATGATAAACAGAACTATGCCTGACAAGTATTCCGAATCTTTCAAAAAACTCGGTAGTCAGAGCACTAGTAAAAGAAGTACCCTGGTCATATTTCTGGAGTGCAGGTATTAAAATTTCGTCCTCTGCATCCGAAGAAACAATTATAGCCTCATCTTCCCCTTTCGTAGCATCACCACTATCTACCCCCTTTCTTTTCTAACCGCTTTGACTTGAGACCTCGTCTGGACAACATTCATTATTTCGACCGGCAGGAAATTATAGCCTAAATTTCCTTTTATTAGCTCGGCCGTTTTATTTCCGAGCAAATATCGACCGTGTTGATTTAAGTGATTTCCACAAACCGCTGCCTTAGTTTGCACCGTTCCAAAATTTCCTGAAATTTCCACGACCGCCAAAGGTAAACAAACTAATTCTAGGTTTAACGGTTGTTTTACCCAAACATTTTCACCAGAGAAAGAAGAAGGATTTATGTATTTTGCACATACTAAATCTATTGTCGCTCCCGTATCTCTAAGAAAGTCTATCTCGAGACCATTCACAGAGCCCTTTGTTGTATATGAATTAAGAAAATCCGGATTTTCATTTCCTTCAATATTATTGAGATTTTCCGTCGTTTTGTTTTTTATTACTTTAGGGCAAATGGCTTTTATATGTCCGGGCATATTGCAATGATAACATCTCTGTATCACACGTTTTTCAAAAGTTCTCACTCTAGTACTCTCCGGAACAGATGCTCCTAATCTGGGGGAAGTTTTCCCAAATCTATTTTCTTTTTCCTTGACCCCAGAGTATGTCAAAATTTTATCATTCCTGCCCAACCTATCCATGGGTTTCGAATTTACCTTTCGGACGTCCTCATAATTATCAAAGAGTTCTGCTATTTGAGTAGCTTATTTAAGGTTTGCCCAATTATCTAAAAAATGATCTTTCATAGCATTGGCGCGTTTTTTTTTTAATTGATCTACCACCATTAGATCCTTAAGATCTTGAAACGTATTTATTTCTAAGCCAATCAGCCACTCATCTAGATAATTCGTAATTTCAAAAGTGAAATCCTTCCAGGTGCTATCGGATTTTTTCTGGTGTTGGACAAATTTTTGCCGAAAGACCCCCAGACTTAACTTGAATCTTTTAAGTAATAATTTCTTTACATAATCGAAACTTTCGGCTTGTTCCTCCGGTTTGCGAGCAATAAATTGCACGATCTCTAGGGGTAACAAACCCAATAATTGCCCCATCCACTCTTTCTTTTCTATTGCCGCCCTTTTAGCCTGGCGTTCAAATATCACTAGATATAAACTAATATCTGAATGCTTAAGATCGAAATCTGGGATCAATTTTTTAAAGTTTAAATTAGAGTTTACAGAACATGCATTTGTAGAATCGTTTACCCTAAATCCGGATTCTATTTTAAACCATTCTAAATCAAATTTCAGCTGTAATTCTTTCTCTTTTAATGCCTGCTCCTTTACTAACTCCTCCAATCTTATTTTTTCAGTTCTTTATAACTCCTTTAATCTCATTTTTTTTCAGCCCTTTCTAACTCCTCCAATCTTTTTCCATTTGCAATGATAGTCTCATACAGATTTTTAACAAATTCCTCTTCATAACCTTCACTGTTAGTGATTGAAATTTTTATGCTAGGGACAGTCATATTTAAGGTGGCATTTATTCCTAATTCCTCAGCAAGTTGCAATATATCTTGCTTTTCCCCTTTACCAAGGAAAGCCATGTTTTAAACAATATCAAATAAATGTCACGCTAAATTTTGCACTATTTTTTTTTTGTTACTATTCTCTATTAATACAATAACACTGGTCCCTTGCATACACAGAAATACACAAAGAAAAACTTAACACTAAAAATAATCAAAATCATTCAAGAGACTTAAAACACAATAAATCTTAAGCTAAAATTGCACTCAATGCTTGAAATACAATTACAATTCTCTAGAAACAAAATAACACTGTTCCCATGCAAGAAAAACACTAAGTATTTCAAAATTTGTAAAGAACATTTTAACCAAAATTCCTAATACAATATGCAGTTTGCAACTCAAAAATATAACAATACTCACCCATTTGAAGTACTCAGCTTGCTGTCAGAAGCAAATTATGTGCAGTAATATGGCACTAGTGGTTTTGAACTCTTCCGTGTGAACAATGGTCCTTTTGACCAATCTTGAATCTTTCACCCTTAACAATAAGTGTGGTCAGTTTGACCAGCCTTGAATTCACTCGTGGCACAGCTTCAAAGATGAATTCAATCGCAGCACTGCTTCCGAAGATCTCTTTCCCTCCGGACACTCTGGTCGTAGACACTATAGATCAGTTTGATCTTCTTTGAGCAGGACGCTCTCCTTCTCCGAAGCTGAATTCAATCACAGCCCGGCTTCCGAAGATGTTTTTTTCTCCCTGCGTTGCGGTCCGTCCGTAAAAACCCAAAATTTCCTCCTCTCACGGGTCCTGAATGCTAACTTTTTATCCCAAAGCGCTGCCACCAAATCTCTAAGCTGTAACGTTTGAAAGAATAACGGTAGCGTATTCTTGGTTAATTTAAATATGGAATTTATTTACGTCACAACTATTGAATATTATTTACTAAATGATACATTAAAGTTATAAAACATAAGTATAGATTGTTAGAGTCCAATATTTTGGGAGAGAAGGATTCGTTGGCCATCGCTCCCGTGTAAGTTGAAAGCATCTCTCCTCTCTCATCTTCCGGTCGACAGTGTTCGATTCCTCGGAGGTCAAAAGGGGTTGCGCTGCAGCTGCAAGATGCACGTGTGGGTGTCGGGTCCAACAAAGACGCCGACCGCTTTTGATGTTCGGAGAAGTGACGTTACAGTCGTCTATTGTATATTCTGTGTCTATTCCTAGCAATATATAACTACTGGTTAGGCCAGTAAAGGACAATCTTGTACTTATTTTTACACCATTAATTCCTTTAATATTTAAAGCTTCTTTGGCGGTCTCGCAATTATTTGTTTTAATTATGATCTCGCCGTTTCTTGTTTTGCTTATACTTAGAATATTTTTTTTAATTGTGAACTCTTTCATTATACTTTCTTTTAGTTTAAGTGGATTACCATTCTGAAAGCCATTTTCTGATTTTAAGAAAATTGTAATATTTGGACACGTGTTTAAATTTTGTCTTTCCGCAAACTTGGTCAATAATTCTATATCTGTGAGATTACACCTATATTTATTGAATGAAAAATTTGAGTTTCCATTTTCTACTTCCATATTATTATTTGGGTGAAGGTAGTCACCCATTTTGTCTTCCTTACTCCAACACTCAAAATTGTATAAATACACAATCTTATGTAAATAATTAATTAAAAGCTCTCTTATCCGAAGATAGAATAAAAATTATATTAACTAAATTTCAATACAAAATAAAAATTCAAAACGATCTCACCCGCTCGAACCCACTTGAAAAGTCAAAACTCATGTGCATCAATCACTCATAGCAAAATCTACGGCACGGTTACACCTACAAAGGGTCTAAAAGTTGCATTGCAACTTTGGTTCTTATTGTTTTTATTACGATATAAAACTGAAAGGATATACGTAGTTTCGTTATAAAGAAAATACATAGTATAAATGCATGCATCTTCGTTTATTTCTGCAAGAGAAAATGTATGTAGAGAGTGATATGTAAATTAAAAAGCAATGAAAAAACGTAGTTCGAAGTTCTTTAAAGCAAAGTGACCAATTGTGAGGGGCGTAGCTACCGCCGTATCAATGATACGGGGCCCCGGAGCAACAGGGCCCTAATTGTAGAATTTTGACTCTTTCAAATAAGTTTTTATTATGGGAAAAGGGTCTCCAAAGAATTTTGATACAGGGCCGACTCAGGACTAGCTATGCCAGTGCGAATCGTCCTCCTTTAGGGAGGACAGTCCTTCTTTATAGGTTCTGTCTTTACTCGAAACGTGTCCTCCTTTTCAATATTTTAAAACTAATCTGTTAATCTCTGTATTCAGAGATGCTAGGCCGAACTGTTACGCATCATGTTCCGGTACAGTATGAATTACCGGAGATATTCATGTATTTTGTACATAATCAGGCATCTATTTTCCTTAAACGATTCAAAAGAGTGATGTTAAACGAACATATCTCAGTTACAAAAGTTAGTCTTATTTTAAACGCTTTTGTACTTCAATAAAAATCATGATTTGAAGAAAATGTATTTTTTTTACTATTCAAGAGGAAATTGCCAAACTTAGAAGAATTAAATCTAGGCATAACGGAAATGTTCACCAATGAAGTGCAAAATTTTTACCAAATACATTTCCGATATGTCGAAGAATGTGGTCTGAAACAAATATCACAGGAAATAAGAATTTTCAATGGTGTTTTTTTACTTCAACGCAGGTACATCGTGTTGAGTTTTTATCGAAAAAAAAATTCTTGACATTAAAATCGATGACAATTGTCTGCTTGTAGAAATTAGAACACTAAATGTATATTTAAATTAGAACAATGGGAAAATCTGCATGTTGAAACTGATAAAAGTTGGGTGGAAATATTTAACCATTTCAAAAAATGAACGCATTTCACATGAACATTTAGTTATTTTTATTGAATTTTCGTTACGCTGCCTTGGACATAATAGAACAGTTGAAAGAGTTCTTCCAATTAAGATAAATAAGGCTGTGATTACAACTATTTTCAGTTTTTTTTAATCTTCGGTATAAAAAGAAATAAGAAAATTTTAATACTTTTATGCATACTCATTGGGAAACAATCTATTTTTTCCTATGAAAAAGATTTTAAAATTTCTGCATGTGTTATAAAATCTATATCTAGGATTTAAAAATAATCAAATTTCTGCACACACACTTGATACATAAATTTGCAAACGTAAAGAGATTGATTACAACGTAATAGAATTATCCTTTTAAAACATCAAAATTGAAAAAAAAAAAATGATGATTTTTTTAAAAATCTGTGACAAGCCGTGGAAAACCTCTAGAGCAGAGAGAAGTGATTATTTTGGTTCGAGGGCCCCATTGTAGAAGTGGAAAATACCGGAGGGTCTCCCCCTTTAAAGTGATATATATATATATACAGTTACTCCCAAAATTGAGGGTACACCTACTTTTAAAACGGGAATCAATGTTTAGAATGAAAAAATTATATTAAATGAGAGAAATAATTAAAACCTTTAAGCATAGATGCGTTTATTAGATCATAATTCATTATTTTGAACGATAAAACAAAATATTTGATAGTTTAAACATACATATAATAACTTATAAAGAAAATTAACAGAAATTAATAGCCACAAAATTGAGAGTACATGCATTTATTTTCCTGCATAAATCATGAATAATAAAGAGTTAATATTTAGTAGCATAACCTTTTGCTGATATGACAGCTTCCAATCGCCGAGGCATCGATTCCACAAGATGCCTAGTGGTCTTGGGAGCAATATTCAGCCATTCTTCTTGCAATACCGATTTCAATTGTTCCTTGCTTGTAATTTGATGTTTTTGCACAGCTCTTTCAAGGTGGGACCACACATTCTCGATAACATTTAAGTCGGGAGACTGTGGAGGTGTATTAATTTGATACCGACAATGGTAAAGCAGCCATTCTTTTTACAACAAACGCAGTGTGCTTGGGGTCATTGTCTTGCTGGAATATTAAATTTGACCCCAGTCCCAATTTATCAGCACTTTCTTTCAAATTATTTTGCAGTATATTAAGATAAGCTATCTTGTGCATGATTCCATCAATGAATACTAGCTTTCCCACCCCCGATTGATTGATTGAATATTAACGTCGCACTGTTCAGCTACACGAGGGCTTTTGGCGACGGACCACGTAATTTTGAACCATGGTCAAGTGACGTGGACGACACCTGAGCTGGCACCCCCCTCTCCTAACTACCACACCACACCAACGGGAGGACGTTTCAGCTCTCGACAGATTTAACGTGCATCGCTGCCCTACACGGCGGGTCTTTAGTGGTACTGGGCTCGAACCTGTGACAAAGCAAGCCACAGTCCGATACCTATACCACTCGGCTACCGCGGCCACTTCCCACCCCCGACGCAGCCATACACCCCCAAACCATCACCGACCCACCTCCGTGCTTCACAGTAGGAATTGTGTATTTTGGGCGGGTATGAGGTATTTGGTTTACGCCACACCATACGACGACCGTCACTGCCGAAGATGTTGAACTTACGCTCATGGCTGAAAATGACTTCGTTCCAAAACTATTGAGGCTTTAAAATGTGTTCTTTAGCGAATTTCAATCGCTTGACTCTATTCCTCTTACCAATTAAGGGCTTTTTTCGAGCAACTCTACCATTATAGCCAGCCTTTCTTAGGACTTTTCGTACCGTTTCTGCAGAAACCGATCGACCTAAGGTATTAGAGGTACTGGCTGAAATTTTAGGAGCACTAATTTTAGGATCAATCTTCACTTGATGTATAACTCTTCGCTCGGTTGTAAATTTCATAATTTTCTTTCTCCCTCTTCCTTCGTTATTTCCCAGCATACCAGTCTTTTTAAATTTTTGCAGGATTTTTTGGATGCAGTTAACACTTCGTCCAACTACTTTAGCAATATTCCACTGAGATTTACCTTCATTTGACAGTTTAATAACAAGTTTTCTCTCTTCGATCGTCGTTTCCTTCCGATTCTCCATTTTAATCAAGACATCAAATAACAAACATAAATTTGTTATCAGATAGCCTTTGAAAGCCTTCCTTTATCATAGATCTATTATCAAATTTCTATTTAAAAAATTACTGGTAGTTTTGCATAGTGATTGAAGAAGTGTACCCTCAATTTTGTGACATTAAAATGGTGTAGTTTTTCTTTCAAACCTTCACATTTTTGTTTCAATCAATTTCCATATCTTACATTTAATGTTATTTGGAAGAGTAATGTATGCATTTTGAATGTACTAAAGTGCGTTAACATAGCGTATTATATTCTACACCTGGTGATCCGATGGTGAATTCGGAATTAAGTGTACTCTCAATTTTGGGAGTCACTGTATATATATATATATTGATCTCTCTTTTAAAATATCACAGATTATTATTTTAACTACAAAAACATAATTAATACAAAATTGTCAAGTTTAAATGCTTGAACAACTGTGGGTGATTGCTAGACGCATTCAATGCAACGAGAGAAAACATACGTGAACAGATACATCTTAATTCGATGTATACACTTACTCTTGTTCGCTGCTGATTCCCACGTCACAGTAGAATATCAACTCAACCCACCAATCAATTCGAGAACCCAGTCACGTAGAATCGTAGATGTCTCAATAGCGAATCCCATGCTATCGTGGGAAGAGCTGATCTACAACATTTATTCTCTTCTTCAGTCGGCGTATGGGGAAAACTCATTTTTACGACTGGCACCGCAGGGATCGTTATTTCTCCCTACAGCAACTGTAAACGTGTTAAGCTTCATCGTGAGCTTCCAATGAAGTCATCTACACATTTATTGAATCATTTGCTTAAAAGTAAACTCAATCACATCAGTTGTGAAAAGAAAATTTTTCCTTATACCTGGCATCGATGTTCCATAAATATGTTTCTTTTAGTATGCACATATTAGGTCTTAGTAAAGGCGGTCACTTCCAAAATGTCTTGGTAGTCCACTGGTTGATGGTGATCCACTTAATGCTCATCCATGATCTACTTGATTCAAAGCTTATGCTCACTGAAAATGGAAGTGGCTATTTTCGCTTAACATTATCCAAATAGTCTGTTCACTCCCACACACGTCATTTGAGCAACATCTCTTAGGCTCCCTTCACACCAAACAAATCCGTGTCATTTGCAATCAATCCTACCTGATCGACCAGGATTCGGCTCCGTAATTTCTCGCTCAAATAAGTCAAGATTCACTTTTAAAGGATGTTTGAAAAAAAAGCTTCAGAGATCAGTTTGATAAGAAGTTATTTAATTTTGGGAGAGAAAAAATTAAATAGTTATAAGAATGCTAAAAAATGAAATAAAACACCAATACTGTCGATAATTTTATTTTTTTAAAAAAGATTCCATTTTATTAATACAAATATTTCAAATTTTGTTATATGTTAGATAAAACGCGCAAAATGTAAATGGCATGTAAAATTTTTAATTCATTAATGCATTAGAAAAAGTTGGGGGGTCTTTGGGAAACTGGATTTTATGAAATCCGCCGTCCCATATCGAAAGTAGTTGAATCATTAAAAAGTGGTAGTTGGAAATTCTAATGCACATAATGTAATTATAGTTCACTATTGTTCTTAAAAATCTATTGTCCGAAATGTTCAAAATGTTTAATCATGAGTTCGTTTGCTGTCTTGGGTGAAATAGTAGAGAGTCTTGAGAGTTCGTTGTGGTTCGCGAGGAGCCGTGCTTTCCTTAGCAGTGTGATTGGAGCATGATGATTGATGGGGTGACATCGGAGGTGAAGCGCTTGTCCGGAGGAGTGACGTCATCTCGTAGAGGAGCGGGCTGTCAGTCTTGATGGATGGCCTTTCTGTCGTTGTCGATCCAGTTGTGTGAAAGAGGGCACTTCTATTGGATGTTAGCAGAAAGTGAGAATCCTCTCTAATGGCTGTGCCGAAGGTTGTGCAGAAAGTAGTGGGGGAAAGATTGAATATTTCCTGATAGATGCATTGAATTTAGGATTGATGGGAGTTTAGAGTAAATTAGAGTTTAATGAAAATTTAAAGAAAAGTAGATTAAAATTTAGTAAGAAGGGGGTTCATTCGCCGATTGGTGAATGAACATTTAAATAAATTAAGGCGGATTGTAGGAGTCTAGGAGAATTCTCCTAGGTCTTTTTTGAGTATCCAGAGGGGTGTAATTTTCTAGATTGATGATGTTGGTATTATTGATGTTGGGGAGATTGTCATAAAATTTTTTGGCTAAGTCTTGTATATGTTTTTTAAAAGGAGGTATTTTGATGGCTCTGTAAATGTTTTCGTTTGAGTTGTATCTGCATGCTCTTACGATACATCGGATGATAGAATTTTGTGCTGTTTCTAGGATTTTTATGTTTGTATTAGCTGCGTAGCCCCATATGGGACATCCGTAGCTCAGAATTGGACGCAAAACGGCCGTATAGAGAAGTACCTTATTGTATAGATACATATTGGAATTCCGGCAAATTAAGGGGTAGAGTTTCTTTAATGCGATCCGGAATTTATCGCGCGCATAAAGAATATGAGGCTTCCATGTGAGGGTTTTGTCAAAAGTAATTCCAAGGTACTTGGTTGTTTTAGACCAGCGTAGTGGTGTGGAATATAGAGTGGGCGGCGCAATTGGTTTGCGAGCTTTAGTGAATAACACCGCAACGGTTTTATCCACGTTGATTTTAATTTTCCAGTCATTGAAGTATTTTTCGAGTAGGGCCAGGTGTTTGTTTAGTGCAATTGTGACTGATTTTGTATTTTTGTAAGTGGCTGAGATCGCAGTGTTATCAGCATATAGATTAATCATAGTGCGTGGGTGTGAAGGTATATCATTAACGTAAATGTTGAATAACACAGGTCCCAAGAGGGAACCCTGTGTTACCCCAATGTTGACGCGGTGTGTAATTGAGAGCGTGTCGTTCACTCTGACTTTGTATTTCCTGTTAGTGAGGTATGAGTGCAGAATATGAATAATAGCAGGTGGAAAATTATACGTAATAAGTTTATAAATGAGTCCGTCTATCCAGACACGGTCAAATGCCTTTTGGATATCCAGGAAGACAGCACCAGTGGTCCTGCCTCTCTGAAATCCTGAGGAAATTTTTTCCGTTAATCTGAGTAGCGGGTGGTAAGTAGAAAGTTGTTGAGTGAATCCAAACTGGTTAGGGTTTAAAAAGTTAGTGCTATAGATGTGATTTTTGATTCTATTTAAAATTATGTGCTCAGCAATTTTGCTGAGCGAAGATAATAGAGAGATTGGCCGGTAGGCATCTGGAGAATTTTTGTTTTTTCCAGGCTTGTGAATTGGAAAAACAATTGCAACTTTCCATTCAGTTGGAAAGTGCCTGAGTAATAAAATTTTATTAATAATGTAGGTAAAGATTAAGATAATTTTAAAAGGAAATTTTTTAATCATTTTATTGGTGATATTATCGATTCCAGGTGCTTTGGAGTTTTTTAGTTTTTTCATATAGTCACAGATCTTGTCTGGGTCTGTGGGAGAGATAGGAGATGAAGGTGGAGTAGAGAAAAATCTTGTTAGTGTATTAGTGACGTCAGAGTCTATGTTGGTAGTGTGCTTCCCTGGTCTTTTATTTTCCGTGTAATTGTCTATGAAAGTGTTTGCAATTAAGTTGGCCTTCTGTTCATCGTTTAATGCATTAGAAAACCGAGTAAAACTATTTTTAAATATACATAATCACAAAAATAGTTGTATGCTACAAAAGCTGTAGTATATAACTTTTGAAATGTCTTTTAAAAACATTAGATATATTATTTGTAAAAGTAATCGCATTATAATATAATTAAAATACATATTTATATTTGTTACTTTTTTTTTCAGACTATGATTACACTTGATACTAACAAGGAATATATATATATATATATATATATATATATATATGTATATATAAAACCGTTCTTATATTTTTTATTTCATGTATTTCAATTTGAAAGTAAATGAATAAGGATACAGTTGTGAAGTTAATAGCTTGATACCTTAATAGTCGTAAAACATTAAAAACAGCATCCATGTTCGGCAGCAACTGATAGAAGAAAGATTGACCCGTATTGACTTTCTTGGTGGTGTGAAGGCAAATCTTGGTCCATTCAGAATCGCTGTGAACTGGATTGATCGCGACAGACTCGAAATCGTTTGGTGTGAAGAGAGCCTTATATTCAACTCGGATTTATCAACAACGAAGGGAAAGGAATTACTTCAAGGCTTGGACTGCGTACAGCAATTCAACGACTAGATTCGTGCCTGCTTCACTAAACTGTCGATGTAATTAATTTCTTTAATCCCGCATTTGTCTATCAGGAAACTGTTGGTGATGCATTTGTAGCAAACTTCTGCCGTTGCCATTAGCATGGCTTGTGATACCCCGACCCGGGGTACCATCTCTTCATCTACGCGACCTAGATTTGAAGGAGAAAATGGTTGATCATTCCAGCCATATTCCATTTGATTATTAGCCATAATCAAACTAATTTATTATTATTCCAATATATTGATCCAAACAACACGTCTTACTACAAGGATGCTATCAGGAGTGATATAATGTATTTCTAAATTCTGAGTAAATAGCGCCTGGAACCCTAATGACTTATCTTTATGAGAAGTTATCCTAAGAATCTTTATCTGCCTTAAATTCATTAACACAGTGTTTCTCAAACTGTGAGGCGCGTACCTGGGGGGCGCGATAACCTTACGAGGGGGGCGCGAGCATATCGAAAATAAAAGATTTAAAAATATTTAATTTATTGGAATGAAGTAAAACAAAATGCTTTCAGACATAATAAAAAATGCACTTTTACTCTGTTATAATTTATAGGCGCGCACGCGCGCGATATTAAGTCATCAAAAATAAAAACTTCTTCAATACCTAATTAGCTATCTTTGATCCTATAACCAAACAAAAAAACTTTTATTTGATTTGCTATAATCCAATGAGGAGAGATTTTTTTATTACGCTTCCTTTTTAATCCTAACATACTACTCATTCAGAGAAAAAACAGATCCCGTACCCAGAATCGAAAAAATTTAGTAACATAAAAAATTCATCACTGTCATTATTTTTGAAATACTGCACATTATATCTGTAATCTGTTTGACCTTCTATGTTATTGGTACAGTTACTTATGACCCCTCTCTTATGTGTTTGTTTCTCATTTAGGGAAGTTGTAAGTAATGTATTTCTCTGCTGCACTTTTTTTCCATGAAAAGAGTTTTATGATATTTGGAAAACAACGGAGAGTATTTAAGATTATTCTAAAATATATAAAAGCACAACGAAAAACGTTTTACAAAATTTTTTATTAGTAATATATATATTATCATAATGAATACACTTTTTACCCGGAAATTGTCAAGCGGGACACATAGATTACGAAATCGTTAATTCTGGCAAAACTGTTTATTTGTTACCAAAGAAAAATTGAAAAGTCCTTGAAAGTAGGTAAGCATATTTTCTCATAGTTAAATTATTCACTGGAATTACGATTTTTATTGTGTACTATAAAAATAATTATAAAAAAAGGATTGGGGTGACTCAATAACCCCGCTGGACCATTAGTATCGAGTGCGCGCCTGCTCCAGGGTTAAAACATGTTGAAGTCTTTTCGCTTTAAATATTAAAAATAATACAATTATTCTTCATCTGAATTTTATATTATTGTTCATTATTCAACATCAATTCTAAATCATAACTCTGCAAGGCTTAAAATTATAGTTCGCTTTAAACTAATTATACTTTGAGCAATCATTTAAAAAATTATTTTACATTTTTGTAAACATTGTCGCGCACTTGGCTTTACTCTCCTTACAAAATTCAGCGATTATTTCAATAATGTTTTATTTTCTTATAAATGAACTCGTGCAAGCGGGTACTTCAGCCGGTATACTTTTTAATGTATCAGTGCTGCACAGAATATTTTATAACTAATTAATTAATACTAAATTAAGAACAAGTTTAATAAATATTATAATGACTTCCATGGGCTTGTCTTGCAAAGAAAAGTTTTTATAAGGAATGCTTATGATTAGAAATTGACCTTCGGAGTTATTTTCTATATTTAGCAGATATCCATATTTTTTTCTAAGCAGTCACCGCATTTTGAAATATGTTCAATTTAAAAATTAGAGAAAGGAAAAATAACAGACATAATAATTATCCTATTATATTGTTTATTTATTACTTAAAAGCAGTATACAAAATTTAATACTTATGTTACTAATTTGTATGGTTTATAATTAAGATCGCCTATTGCGGCTTTAGCATCAAAGTTCATTATTATTGCATTCAGTACATTACTAATGTATAAAAGGGGCGCGATAAAAATTGAGATTGAAAAGGGGGGCGCCAGTATTGAAAGTTTGAGAAGCACTGCATTAACACGCTTAAGTCCGTTCTATAATTACGCTTCTATATTTAATATCTTAACAACAGCTCACGGAGTTCAGCATCTCAGCTTTCTGTCTCCTTGTTCTATTCTACAACGCGAATACTAAAGCTCCATTATATATCTATTAACTAATCTGCATATCACGGTTTCTTCTTGAGAGGATTGAATATGAAATAACTCAATTCTGGTCCCAAAGATTCCCCAAGAGAATTAGTATGAAAATCCCGTCACAGGCTGTAAGCTGCATTTTCGGCAAATGTAAAGTCTTTCATCATGGACAACAGCACAATCGAGAAAGGCATCCTTTTCTACTGAGATGCTTAATGTTTAACGATGGTTAGACACCTACTGCCCTCCACATACAACAAAAACCGATCAATAACTCCATTTCTCTTTCCTTTCACGTGTTTCCTGTCTTTGGGCCTCACCACATCATTAGTGCTCACACATTCCTATACAATAAATGAATGTCCTGTACCATTAAAGTTCATACAGTGGATTAGGGATCACCCTGTGTGCAAGAAAAAATGTCCACCAATTTTAATACAAATGAAAGAATTCCTTTTATTGATCACACTTCCTTATTTTATCCCGTTTTTATTAGTCAGTAACTTCACAAAAGATATGTATAAATGCATACAAATTCTATAATTTTGGAAAAGAAAACTTCATTGGTAAGAACTTTTATTTCCGCACCTCTAAGAGAAAATATTCTAGTTTTTGAACGAATTAGAATTCATCAATTAACACCCCTCAGATTATTTATGAAGTAACGTAACACAACGCAAGATTATATGTTTGTTGGAAGAAGTATAATTGCAATCATCAAGATTTTTACAATTCTTTGACACATTTTCAGAAACTAATGTAAACATATAGAAAAAAAACATTGCTTGAAAGTTAATAGCAGTTCACTTTGGAACTTTATTAAGTAATTATTTTTTTAATTTTTTTTAATCGAGTTCTCATTACAAAATTTTCTACTCTAATTAAAAAGAAAGCTTAAATATTTTATCAATCTCTTTTTGTTTTTAAATTTATATACCATTTATATAAAATAAAAAGGAGGGGGTAAAGATTGTCCTTTTTCGCCCAACATAGTCATAAAAATTCAAACTATTTATTAGAGTTATATTATTATATTTATGTGAACTTTAGGTATATATTGATCTTTACTTTTATTCTAAAATAGTACGGGAAAAAATAACAAGTCACATAAAAAGTCCTCACACTTGGCAAATTCGTTGAGTTTTGTTATTTTAAGAGTTTCTTTTTAACTTTTATTTAAAAAACTGTTAAGCGCTTTAAGCACCACTATATTTTTGGTCTCTCAAATCCTGCAATAATAAGGCTTTTACAGTGACACTCATTTGCTTTGGTGCATCGAGCGTTGATGTGATACGAAACAAAATAGCTTGTCCGCGAATCGGTCAGATTTTTTGAGCTTTTAGAGAAATAGACCTGGTACCTAAAATGCCTACACATTCCTGGACAAACAAGCCCAGTTGTCTATAGAAGATGCTAACGAGACACGTTTGGTGGCATCGATTCGTTGGGTAGTTGAAACAGTAAACGGCCAGCTCAAGGAGTTGAGAGTTTTAAAAAAATACTATCGCAAATGTCCAAATACCATATATTGGAGATTATGTTAAAATTGTCTGTGCAATTCTTAATGAATAATCTTCCCACCCAGCAAGACTTAGCAATATGGAGGATAGCAATGTAATTGCCCACCGAATGCTAGATTTAGCGAAGAAGCCTAATTACTTACAACAAACAGTTGAAGAAAATGGCTGGGCAAGAAAAATGAGATATGATGGACTTTGTTAAGTGACTTTGATCTTCCAGATTTTCCGCGACCAACATGGAAGGAGCTACGATATTTAACTCTTGGGATATATCAGCTCAAGCAAAGTCGATCATACACAGCTCGAACACCCTAATTAAACGGTACTGTACTCTCTTTGCGTAAATCGAGAAGATTCCTCAGTTGCTCGACTCCAGTTGAGACTACGACACACAAGTTCAAAAGTATATAACATATGGATAAGAACAGGTCTAGGCATAATCCCAGCATTGAATCGTATTGACAGTGCAAAGTTGGTGCTAGAGTTTTGGCAGCTATGCACATGCTGCACTTGTACTTTGGTACTTGAGATACTGGCGCCATAATCACACTCAAACAAAAACATCAGGTCTTGATTTGCTGATACACGTCAAGACGTTGCTAATGGATGGTCCAGTGAGGATTCAGCCATTGAAAATCAAAAGAAAATAGAATCGAAGACCTTTATTATTGCACACGAATAGTTTAACATTGTTATTTTTTTCCTGTTTTCTCTATTTAATAAAAGAATTCTTTTGAAAAACACCTTAAATTTTCATTTTGACTGAGTATAAGTGTTAAAAATGTATATATTTAATATGAATTTGTCGTGCAAGGTGAACAAAAAAAAAGCTTGATCTTTACCCACCTCCTTTGCTGTTCATTTCATTCTCTTACAAATCAATGTCAAGGCCGAAAATTCTCACACGGGTGGAATGGGGAATTTTGGAGAGTGAGGTTCCAGTTCAGGTGTCGTCTTCGTCTCTTGATAATGGCTTAAAATTATGAAGCCCATCACGAATAGCTCTGTATTGCGACAGAGTAAGGCGATAATAATCAGTAAAATTTCTACATAACTCCAACGAGAGGTTTGTCCTAATATTTTAATATCCAAAGTGCAGCAGTTTCTCTACATTGTGGATTTTTACGGAGAGACACTAGACTCCAACTTATGGATCTACAAGAACAACGATGGTGAAGAGTTCGCAAACATGACCGATGTGGCGTTTGAGAAAATTAATGGTAACTTGAGAGTTAGGAATTTAAATATTTGGTTTATTTTTATATTCGTCACAGCTATTAATTACAGCATATATTGTTACGAATTTTGTGTAAATAGTGTAAATAATTTGTATTTTGATGTGTAAAGCATTCATATTACTCCTATGTTATATGTTAAAATTGTGTAATATTTTGGAATACAAATTTCCGACAAGCAACGCTGTCCCTTGTCGAATCAATGGGCGCTACCTTTGGTCCTTAATACCTTTCGATTCTCCAAAAGAGTTTGAACCTTTTGTAGTTTTTTGGAAGTTCACTTTCATAGAAGCGGCCTCCCTGCAAAATCTTCAGAAAATGAGAAAACGTTCTTGGCGGTAGAGCCAAGTTAGCAGCCAATTTTTTTGGTGACTTGGGTGTCATTGGTGACCGTAAAAATTCGATTGGTGAGTTCGGGACCCCTTTGAATATTCCAGAAATTAGTAGAGAAACCCACTAATTTCAAGCTTTATGACGCGGGCGGATTTTTTTATCAACCATTTTTCTGAAGTTTTCGCCAGTTCTATAAATTGAGCGGTGCTCGCCAAAACATTCATTTTTGTTTTAATCAGTGATTAGTGAACATTGTTTTGTCTAGAGATTAGCTTGGCTGTGCTTGTGAATAATCGTTTATATACGTGTATTTTAAACACTCTATAATTGTATTTGAGTGTTGCTGAAGGTGTGAAGACGTTCTGAGATTTATTCTGTGAACATTGCTACTGAATACTGTAATTCAAAGATTGGATTTTCGTCAATACATTCTCATCGCTCTTAAAGAACTATTTTGCACTTTGTGACTGATTTGCATAAAATCCTTGAACCCCAATCAACGTAACAATATGTTACCGTTAAAGTTTTAACCTATTCATTTCGGGCGATAAATCCGTTATTTCCGATGAAATAACTAGGTATTGCGTGAAATAACTAGACAAGTCAGTTAAAGTACATAAAATTATTGAATTCTACAATTTAACTAGGTATTCTATAGAATAACGATTACTTGATCGCGCGCCTAAGCATGAAGTACGGCACTTGAAAGTTAACTGGTTCTAGTTGCTTTTAGTCAATTTTGAACCCCAATTCAAAGTGTCTCATCACAGCAATCCTTATTCTAATAAATAAAAGTAAAATAAAGATATTTCATAAAATTTAAATTAATATCTTGTTTGAAAATTGTATACAATGTGTTTAAGAAGCAACAGTTTCCTTCCCAGCATGTTTTTTTTCTTGATAATATTTAAACATAGCTGTTTCTGCAACATATTCTTCTCCCCCATCTTCTGTTTAACTAATGTTTGTTATCTGCGCCATAATAAGTTATATCATCTACTTTTCCTCATTAACTATAAATTAGTTATCCAAAATAGGGATAAAAATATATATATTTTTGAGAGATTTCAACTATTTATGATCAATTAGTTTACTAAACAACGTGGAAATTTTTTATTTTTCGCTTGAATGGTCTGTCATTAGTTATTTTATAGAATATCTAGTTATTTCAAAGAATAACTAGGCAAAGATGAAAGTTTTCATCTATTATGTACTTTAACTGACTTGGCCAATTATTTAATGAAATACCTAGTTAATTCTATGAAATAACTGAATTATACACTTTTAACGGTAGCATATAGGTACACACACACACATTTTTTACACTGAACTTATTCAAAATATTGGTTATTCCATTAGAGTTTCGAATATGGTATTTGTGAGGAAGGAGGCAACACATCCGTTCTCTTCGGTATTTTCCCACAGACTCCCCTTCCCACTCCAGGGCTTTGGGATTAGAGGGACTCTTTCTGACACCACGAATTACACTCGGAGTTTTTCGCATGGTCAAAGGTTGCTGGAGGATAGAAGATAGAACCCCGCATTAAGGGTGCAGTGCCATTCATATTACCCTAAAAGCAAGTGCATAGAGCGCTGTTATTCTACCCAAAAAAAAAAAAAAAAAAAACGATTTTTCAGATGCGTGAAGTTAAAACGTCCCATCACTCAATTACAGGAGCACTCTTAACTAACCATGTAAATATTTGTTTGTAATTCATGGGAGGTCTTCCAAAAAAAATGCAAAAAAAAAATTTATTTCATATGTTATTTAATCTATAAATATTCATATATACTGTTACTAAGAACTATAACAAGAAATGTACTAAAAACAAAGAAATAATTTTCCTTCCCAGCATCGATAATTGCAGCACTGTCTTCATTACATTCATCGAAAGTATCCGACTACCCTAAAATTGTCAGTTTTGCCAAAAGTCGATCTGAGATAATTGTTGATTAATTTTTTTTTTAGCTTAGAAAAGCTTCTCATCCGTCGCAACTGGCATCACTGACGGCAGCTGTTAAAGCAGCGTTTTTCAAAATGTGGGCGCGACCCCCTCTTAAGAGGGGGTAATTCAGCAAGCATGTTGAAAATCGAGAACAAAAAAATTATTTTAAAATGTATTAAAAGTCGATTATTGAAAGTAAATAAACAAAATACATTCTGAAAAAATTGAAAATAAATTACACATTTACACTGATATAATTATATTTACACTGATATAATACACTTATAAATATATCAGTACTGCACAATGAATTTTATAATTAATTTAACAATGCTAAGTTATAAGAAAAAGGGGTTAATAATTACCAGTGGCCTTGTCATATATTAAAAATACATGTTAGTTCTGTTTATGAACAGCGCCCTCTAGCTGCTTGTAAAATAAACATCAGTGTGTGTGTAACAATAACTCCGAGAGGTAGTGTACGGAGTAGAGAAATTAAAAGAGATCACAGTCCACTACTGTGTTGTTTATTGTGTCGAGCCAAAACAATACATATATACAAAAAATTAACCTTTATCTTGATAATTTTTTTTTTTTTTTACGGTTTATAATTAATCTCTTAAATGCCGATTAATAGTTAAGCTATTCTCTCCCTAGTGCCACCGTTTTCCTCTTAGGTACGCGTATACGATGTATGGGGGCGGACAGTGGCGTAACGGAGAACACTTTGGGCCCCCTGCAAAGTCAGGTTTTGAGCCCCCAAGTTGATTTTACAAAGGGTAGGTACTTGGCGATAGTCAGGCTGTGAGCCCTCTAGAGCCTTGGGCCCCCCACAATGCGGGGTGTACGTTACGCCACTGGAGGCGGAAGAAAAGGAATAAATAAGCAAATCCTCTGAAATAAGTAAACCCTTTGCAAGTACTGGCAAGATCCTTTTATTGAAATCCTAAGCCTACGGAATAATTTTATGCATAACAGTGCACAGAAAAGATCATATTTTTATGAAAGACGTATAAATACGTCTGAGCAATCAACGCCTTCAGTGTGCGAGACGTTTATATACGTCGGTGGCACTTAAGAAGTTAAATTGTATTGTGGCTTTAGTGTCAAAGTATTGTTATTGGACGGAGGGGGGCGCGAGGAAAATATTGGGTCACCAATATTGAGAAGCAACACATGTTAAAGAAATTCTCAACATTATGACACTATTTGGTAAGCCATCTTCAAGTTTGACTCAATAATATATTTTAATAAACCCAGAGAGCCGGACCTAATGAATTTTTTAAGCCTGGGTCTGTTGCAACTACGAAGGCTTGTAGACGTACTCGCTCAAGTTGGAATATTCTGCTTTATTAATGTCTTGAGGAGCTTGATCTAAGTTAAGTTCGTCCATGCTCAATATCACTTCAGGCTTTAAAAAGCGTATTTGTGCGCTAGATTCTGCAACTGTTGGAATCTTTCTCGAATTTCAGCAGTTCTGTCTGTTGAAGAAAACATGATTCCCCTCAAGTCATCTTCGTACGATAACTGAACATCTTTACTTCCGCCTCAAAATATATGCTTCCTCCTGATTCGTCTTGGGGTTTCAAAAGAAATTTCCAGCTCTTCACATAAACTTTTACCATGTATGAAAGTGTCATCCCCGAATTTTCCTCTCGATTTGCTTCTAATACGGTCTGCAAAGCATGTATTTTTTAGCATATTGATGGATATTTAGTCCCTCTGTTTGTAAATAATTTTGAGCATCATGACTTCACACAGTACTGCGTAACGGCGTGGCACATAGTACATTAGAGGCTTGACACATAGCACACGATAGACTGAAAAAGAGGGCGCGCCTGTGAACTGTTTTGGCCTTGAGCGGGAAGGAGAGAAGAAGAAGAAGGTGGTCTGGAACGTAAAAATGGAGGAAGCTGCCTGTAGTTCCCGATGCGATTTAAAAATTGTAAATGAAATTGTAAATATAGTGATGTGTTTTGAAGGAAATAATAAAAACGGTAAATCCGGTTAGTGAGAGGAGATTAATTCAACTACAAGACGATCTTACAGACTGGTGGCATCGATGGCATCGATCTAAGAACAGTGCCGTTAACAAAAGAAATAGTTGGGGTAAGAACTTTTTCTATCTGAAAGTACCTTCGTGTGTATTCTAAATTTGTTCTCAATTTTTGTATTAAAATATGGGTATAAATTAAATACAGCAATCACATTCTTAATTCACTTTTGTATTAAATGCTGATTTTGATTATTTTAAAGCTATATACAGTCAGGTCTCTTTTATGCGGATTGTTTTCATGCGATTTTGAAGTTGTGCGGTTTGTATTTCAAACATTTGCGGTTTGTATTCCAAACATTTCTAGATTTTTGTTATTATTATTTTTTATTCTGAGACATAGATCGTAGTATTCCGAGAATTTCCGTATCTTTGGTGCCTACATCTGCGGCTCGGCTGCGACAGTCTTAGATTCGCATTCGTTATTTCACTTAATAAGTGGCGGATTGAAGATGCAATATAATAAGCAGCAATTTTTGATTTCTGATTTAAAGTGAGTGTCGTAAAGTTTTATTTTCATTAGAAAATCGTAAGTGTAATTTTTTTAAAATTTCTTTTCTAAGATTTTATTTGGCCTGGATGGAGAAAAAAAAACCCATCAAAAGACAGTCAATTTCGTTGGAAACGAAAATTGCAATTTTACATCGCTTAGAAAAGGAGAAGGATCTACGGCTATTGGAAAACATTTTAATTTAGGCGAATCTACTGTCAGAGCAATTAAAAGAATGAAGCTGCAATAAGAAAATCGGTCATTTCTGGTACAAAATTAAGCACCAAATTTGCATCGTACATAAGGGATGTATTATTAGAAAGAACGGAAAGAGCAATCGCAATTTGATTGAGGAACAAGTTCAAAGAAGGATTCCTGTAAGTGGTTATTTAATCTAAGAAAAAGCTCTTCAGTTTTATATAAGTCAATGAATCAGTCAGAACCATCAACTTCCACTTCCCAAGCTGGAAAAGAATTTTCAGCTAGCAAAGGATGGCTAACCGGGTTCTTAAAAAAGAAATGCACTTCATAATATTAAGATAACAGGGGAGAGTGCGACAGCAGATGAAGGAGCAGCAAAAATATTTCCAGAAGAGCTAGCGAAAATTATTGAAGATGGGGACTATTCTGCCGATCAAGTATTTAACGCTGATGAAACAGGACTTTATTGGAAAAAATTGCCTAACCGTACTTACATCGCAAAGGATGAAAACCTGCAAGTGGACATAAAGCAAGTAAAGATCGAGTCACCTTATTACTTTGTAGTAATGCATCAGGAGATCGGATGTTGAAACCCTCTTTAATAAATAAATCTCTTAGACCACGCGCCCTTAAAGGTAAAGATTTAAAACAACTGCCCGTGCATTGATGGCTAACCCGAAAGCCTGGATGACAACAGCTATTTTTACAGAATGGTTCAATAATTGTTTCGCACCAGAAGTGGAAGCCTATATGAAGGAAAGATCTCTCGATTTTAAAGTTTTATGAATTGTTGACAATGCAGCAAGTCATCCACAATTAGAACATCCAAAATGTTCAACTAGTATTTCTTCCGCCCAATACCACAAGCCTTATTCAGCCATTAGATCAAGGCATAATTGCAAATTTTAAAAATATTATATTAAGACAACGTACAAATTCATCTTGAATAAACTAGAAAATGAGTTCTTAACAGTAAAAGATGTGTGGAAACAATTTTCTATTTTTGATTGTTTAATTCATGTTGCATCTGCTTCCTCTCAAATAAGACCTAGAACTTTAAATGCCTGTTGGAAAAAGATTTGGCCAGCATATGTGACAGACAATACAACCACTGAAACATCGACACTATCAGATGAAATAATTAATTTGGCACATGAAATTGAGGAGATGGTTTTAATACCTTCAGCCACGATGATATAGATGAATTGCTTGTGGATGATGCATTAAGTGACAATGATATTATTGATTTAACTTTAGATCTATAATTGTAGACAGCGTCGTAGGTCTAGAAGGTGATAATGATGAGGAAGAGAAATCAACTCCCCTCACTGGAAAATTAATTCAAGAAGGTCTTCAACTTTACAGTAAATTAGAAAATCATTTTCTTATTAATGACCCCACCTGAACGAGCCTCTAAATTACAACGAGCTGCAGAACTGCATGTCTGGATGTCGTGAACTATATAAAAAAAAAAAGAATTCTCATCGCAAAGTTTAATTACTGATTACATTGTCAGAAGAGGAAGAGCTACACAGAACGAGAATGAAGTTTGTGAAAATCTGTGGCCTTTACCACAAATATCTATTGCAGAGACAGTCTCTTCTGATGATGAAGGTGATTTGGAACCACTTCGCAAACGGTGCAAAACCATTATCAGATAGCGATAGTGATTAAAAATGTAAAAACTATGTGTATTACCTTTCCATAAAATAAAAATGAATTAAGGTTTGAATACAAGTTTTTTTTTTTTTTTTTAGCTTTTGTATGAATTTCTTTCAGACATTCGAAGTAATTTATCATGCATCCTATTTCTTTTCATTTCTGCAATTTTTTATGTGGTTTTAAGTTAATTTTAACTAGTTGTCTTGGTTTTATGCGATTTTAGAAAACTAAGGAACGTATCCCTACTTTTTTCCATTCAAGTAATGTCTTTTTAATGCGATTTTTTATATGCGTTTTTCGGTAGAACGTATTTACCGCTTAAAATGAGACCTGACTGTACTTTTATCCCTGCTATTCTATTTAATTTATGATTTGTTTTTAAATAAAAACAAAAATTTATCCTATAAAAAAAAAGAAGAAAATTTATTTTGTTTGTGGTTGAATTGAGTACATAAAATTGCTCTTTTAGTTTTAGTTAGTGTATTCTGATTTAAAAACTGTGTTTTCTATGTATGAGATATAAATTAAAAGATTCTCTCAACGGTGTTTAAAAATCTGTATTGTAAATACAATATTAAGAATTTGTGAAGAGTGAATGAGATAAATAACTTATGAAAATTGTGTGATTATAGCACGATTTGAAGGTGCAGTGAAAAAAATATATGTCGCAGGAAACGATGAAATTAGAATTTTTTGGATGCATCTTGATCATGGAGATTCATATCCTACATTGCTTAATTAACTTATACCCTTCATAGATGTCCAAACCAGGAGCCTGTAATTTTTGTTAACTGAATTAAATCTTTGTAAAAATTTTCTTCCTAAAATAAAAATTAAATGGCAGTTTCAAGTTTTGTTAATTTATTAAATAAATTTACTGCCTCTTTCTTAAATCAGTTTTCTCATTTCATTGTCACTAAATGTCTTAAGAATATTCATATTACCATAATTATCTTTTAAGGCTTCAACAGCGTCGTAATGACAAGACCATTTGGTCTGACAAACTTTTTTAAGGTAAATTTTTCGGTTTAATTTCACGATTTAGAAGTTCCCACCAATAGGTCGAAGCAGAAAATAAAACATATATTTGTTTCAATAAACCAGATGTTTTCAAAAATTTTAGCTCATTGACCCTTTGCCATGTTTTTTGGTTTGGGGTCACCCTGCTTACCTAATATAGAACTTTTATAAATTATCAATTTTTAAATGTCTTTTTGACTGCTGTTATAGAACTACTTACTTTTTAAGACAACTTAACTCTAAAAGATTTAAATGTCTAACTGTAGGGAAGAATAGTGTTTAAAACTTAAGAAACACATGTGATAATGAAATTAAAGTTTAATTGATACAAATTCAGCAAATTTTAAGTGAAGGATGAACCTGGTGCTTCAATAACTAATTTTCAACATTTGGCATCCATCTCGTCAGGTATAACCCGAAATCTCCTCGGTTTTTATAGTGTCCAGTCTTTTTCTTTCTTTTATTTCAGAGCTTAGCAAATCGCACTGAAACTCCTTTTCACTTGGAAAAGTAATTAAATACTCCATAATTCGGGATAAACAGCAGGCATGTCTTTTAAAGCCAAAATTGCTGACATCCGTTTTTAAACTTTACTTTAAGATCTCAATTACTGCCCATTCCGATCAGTTCCTCTTCTAATGACATTTTTTTTTATCAATATGACAATTTGTGTTTATTGCCTACTGTGTTAATTACCATAGTCAAAGCATTCTCAAATCTAGTTTCGAATCTGAATAAAGAGCATTTAAGTGAGTGAGTGAATATTAACGTCGCACTGTTCAGCTACACGGGGCTTTTGGCGACGGACCTGTAATTTGAACCATGGTCAAGTGACGAGGACGACACCTGAACCGGCACTCCTCTCCTAACTACCACACCACACCAACGGGAGGACGTTTGAGCTCTCTACAGATCTAACGTGCATCGCTTCCCCTACACGGCGGGTCTTTAATGGTACTGGCTCGAACTCATGACATGTCTGCCATGATCTGATACCTGATTAAAGGGCGTTTAAATGTTGTACGTAAATTAAAACGCCATTTTCCTAACAAATTTTTACAAAAATATATAGTATATTTCTGAGATAATTAAAAAAGTACCTAGTTTATTTTAAAAATTTTTAAAAATCTCCCTTTGCCTATACTCACTAAAATCTAAAACGCTGACTATTATTATTTATTGCCCCATCTATTTAAAGGGGGGATTATAAAAATAAACTGAAGAATTATTTGCCCCACTTTAAATAAAATATTGTTTATCCGATGTCATCTATTATTTACTGTTGCTATCTATACTTAAAAACCCTTATTTATTACGAAAATCAAGACCATATTACTTTTTGTCCATAATATTCCCGAAATTCCATAACCCATATAAAATGATTTTATTTTTCCATTCTATAGAAGTAATTAAGTTACTGACCCCAAATTTTAAGATAAAATACATATTTAGGGAAATCCTGATAGTTTCAATCTTTGAAAAGTTGAAAATACTAAATCATAACTTCAATACCTTCCTGCTTAAATAATTTAGAAATGTGTATTGGTACCAGGGGCATAGCTACCGCCGTATCAATAGCAACCCCCGAGCTACAGGAGCCCCAACATGTAAGCAAAAAATAGTAAAATGCATCAATAGTCCCGTTAACAGAGCTGCCATTTTCAAAAAAAAAGGCCCCCAAAGAATTTTGATACAAGGCTTGCACAAGATTAGAGGCCCCTAGAACCCGGTGGCCCTGGGGTGCAGCCCATTTAGCCCATACGTAAATCCGACCTTGCCTACAGCAGAAAAATGTGTTCAGATATAGAGAAAATCAAATTCTGACTTCTGAAGAACAATTTAATGAAACTGTCAGCATGTTTTTGAACAAACGCCGTGATAAAGCAAAACCATTATGGACTCGCGAAAGAATAGAAGAAACTATCGCAGACATTGAATAATTTAAATTAGTACCTCTACTTAAATTGAAACGGACTCATAAACAATAATATTATGTAAATTATATATATATATATATATATATATATATATATATATATATATATATATATATATATACATTATGGAAGTAGGAATTAAAAATCTTTGATTTTAAAGAGAAAGTTTGACTCTGATCCAGTTGTGAAAATAGTATCAACATTATATATATACATATATATTATGGAAGTAGGAATTGAAAAATCTTTTGATTTTAAAGAGAAAGTTTGACTCTGATCCAGTTGTGAAAATAGTATCAACATAAATTTTACCACATACTTCGAGAAACCCATCAGATAACTGGCCATCGAGGAAGAGATAAAAGGCTATACAGTTTGAAATCTAAATATTTCATTCTGACTTAAGTTGTACTGGACTGTTTAAAGCTGTGCATTGCATGTCAGTCAAAAAAGCATTTCCAAGAAAAGAAATCGTTTGCCCAATTGTATCCAGAGACTTTAATCACCGTGGCCATGTCGATTTAGTTGACTTACAGTCGACCCCAGATAGAAATTATAAATGGTTATTATACTATCAGGAATGTGCCTATCTTCGACCGTTGACTTCAAAAAAGAGCAACTGAAGTAGCATGGAGCCATTAAAATATTTTTGAAGTAGGTTGTCCTCATATATTACTAAGATACAATGGCCGTGAGTTTACGGCAGCTGTCATACAAGAATTAAAAAGCTCTGTGGTCAACGTGCAAAAATTGTAAATGGTAGGCCTAGACATCCAGTTAGTCAAGAATCTGTTGAAGGATCAAGTGAAGATGTTGAAGCTATGCTACGTGCATGGCTAATTGACAATAACACAAAAAATTGGGCTCTTAGGTTGTTACTTTGTTCAGAGAGTTCCAAAAGAATTCCCTCGTTTTATAGAACCATTAAACGATCACCTTACAAAGCTTTATTTGGATCAGAACCCAAAATAGACTCCAATCTAGTCATATTTCAAAAGAATTGCTTGAAAACTTGTTACTGAAGAGGACTTGGATCTACTTCTTATTCAACGGGACCATGGCATTACTTCAGCACCAGAAGACTTTACCAGTAATTTCCTTAAAGAACAACAATGAAGCTTCGAAATATCTACTAGCTCCTGAATTAATTGATTACAACGCTTCAACTTCAAAAGATCTGCTAGCACCTAAATTAATTGATTACAACGCTTCAGCTTCAAAAGATCAGCTAGCACCTGAATTGATTAATTACACTGCTTCAGCTTCAAAGATCAGCTAGCACTGAATTCATTAATTACACTTCTTCAGCTTCAAAAGATCAGCTAGCACGTGAATTAATTAATTACATTGCTTCAATTTATTATGATATATCAATGGTGAAATCTACGAACAACAACAGTTCAGTATCACATGATCTACCCGCAGCTGATTTACTCACCAAAAAGACTTTAAATTTAGAAGAAGTACACAAAATTAAATCATTTTCTTTATCGACAACAAGACAACTCGAAACAATTAAAAACTCTACTTCAACTCCTGCTTCAACAGTTAAAACATCTGTAGTGTTACTTGCATCAGAAGTGAAAGCAGCTGTAAACGACAGTAAAGCATGTTGTGTGTTGTCTGCGGAATGGAATCTACTGGAGCACATTCGTGTGCCATTTGTAAAAATCAGGTGCACGCAATATGTGAAATGCAGTAGGAGAAGAAGGATATGGATCGAAAATCTTATGCTATTTATGCCAAAAAAGAAGAAAACGTTAAATATCAAAGAGAGAAAATGCTGCAAAACACACACACACGCACCTGAAAAGATCTGTCGAAAAAATGAAAGAAGTTTCTTTGAAGAAATTTAAAGACTTGTCAGTGGATTCAACATTTTTGATAAATGTACCTAAAGTAGATAGAGGCATATTAGACGGAAATAACATTGTGGGGATCATATTAGATACAAAAAATAATTTGTATCAAATTGGTACCTCAGTTGGAATTATTAAAGATTGGCTTCCTAAAAACGCTCTTCAAACTGCTACTACAACATTTACCGAAATAGTTCCACGGATTAACCTAAGTCTGCGTGAAATTGCAAAAAATTATCCTTATTTGTAGGTCAAGGATTTAAGAAGTGTTTCTGTAACACAATCAAAAATACAATGTAAAACAAAAAAGATGTGTATGTAAAAAAAAAAGTAACGTACTTTTGTAATTCAAGATGCCACAAATCAACAACATGTTTTAATAAAAATTAATGAACACTATATTAAAATGTTTAAAATTTTACTAAAAATATCCTTTTTGTTTTAAAAAATATCAGCTTAAGAGAACTTGGCAACCTAAAAATGTGTGACCTAAACATCATTTTTCAAATAAAAAAAAAAGTGTTACAAATAAAGCAACATATTTCTGAAACATTATATTAATGTCATTTTGATTTATCTTGAAATGTGTGCATGTAAAACTTTGATTAAGGCATTTGGTATAAATAATTTTATAACAACTGTTCTTATTCATCATATGTTTTCCATAAAAATATAATATTTCAATATTACGTGAAGCAAAAATTTTTTAAATTCTTGCTATGGAAGAGTTTCTTTTTTAACATTTTCCTTGAGTTTTATGCAATTAATACTCTCTAAAAAGGATTGTTTGTAAAATATATGGATTGAAATAATAAGTAAATGCTATTATTCTTAAGAAAATATGTAGCTAATACTTTAAAGGGGTATTTTATGCTTATTTAAAAGATTATAATAATAATACTTTTTAGTTATAAACTTTAAAATCGTTTTTCTCAGTTTGTATTTTTCCGTAGTCAAAAGGCTTCTCCTTCCACAAATATTGTCCAATCACTTCCATTTTTCCTGATATTTTATATATAATGCATGTAACAATAATGGGGATCCATTTAGCTGCCAACTTAATACTTTTTTAAAAATTAAAATGTAGGAGATTTTGGCTTATTTCTTTGAATTTTATAGCATACGTATTAATATTTTATTTTTTTATTCTCCAAAACTAATTAAGTTTTCTAAAATAGATCCCTAAAGTTGTTTAAAACATTCTTAGAAATATTATATAAATATTTAAGGTCGAAAACCAATGAATACACACAAAAGGAGTATTATTTTAAAATTTTCCATATATCTTTTTTTAAAAAATTTTAAAATTGTGTGAACACTGTGTACAAATTTCATCTCGCATCATCTTTTTCAATAGAAACATTATATGAAATCCTAAAATATAACTTTTGAATGCATAATTTTTTTTAAAAAATTGTTTAAAAGGTGCCAAATACTCTTAAGTGCCTATTTCTTTTTTTAATTAGTTTAGAATAATTT
Source organism: Trichonephila clavipes (assembly GCA_019973935.1). Lineage (NCBI taxonomy): Eukaryota > Metazoa > Arthropoda > Arachnida > Araneae > Nephilidae > Trichonephila > Trichonephila clavipes. The sequence goes on along the minus strand of BMAU01002995.1, from coordinate 10,950 downwards.
TTTTTTTTGTTTCAATGTCTATATATATTTTTGTATTGCTTGCTCAACATCTTTTTAGTAATGTATAATTCACTATATAAATGATTTTAATGTCTAAACTAGCTGCATGGCCCGGCGTTGCATGAGCTTCTTCAAGTATAACACTTTTCCCCCGATAAGATTTTTTTCAAATTTCTACTTTCTATTAATAATTCTCAAAGCTAATTCTCTCAGTTTTATTCACAAAAAAAAACAGACAATCTTCGAATTTATTATTAAATAATTAATTTTGTAGTGAATAATAAAACAATACAGCTTTAATAATCCGATTTTATTCACAAGGTACAAGTTTAGTATTAAATAATTAATTTAGTAATAAGTGATGAAAAGCAACGAGGCTTTAATATTTTTTTAAAAAATATTTTATATCCATTTTTTGTTAAATAATAAATTTAAAAAATTTTACATTTAGCTATTGAAACGAATGCTTATTTTTGGGATGTGTGTTTTTAAAATCTTAGATAAACAAACATATCTATTTATGTGAGACTATCTTCTCACGAATCACTGAATGAAAAACACGCCGAAGGTATCAAAAGATCAATATGAATGATCTGCGAAATCATTTTTTTTGCTATTTAAATTTCGAAATTACAATTATTTAAAAGATATCATTTAAAAACGATAAAAGCACAATTCGTCTACATTGTTGTAAAAAGGCAGACCCGGTTTGGTCAGTTTGGCTGAAAACCAGTTTTAGATGCCAACTTCAGTCATTTTGCAACAATAACGTTGTTACAAAACTTGATTATTATTTGCCTACCTGTTTTTAGTAGGCTTAATAATGATACTTTAACTGATTATTGATATGTCCTAGCATTAAGAATTCGATTGTATTGAAAAATATTCGTACAACTCTCGGTTCTTGATTTAAAAAGGAGAGAACTTCTAAGTTGAAGTAGGATTATCTTTTAAGCTCTCATAACTCAGTCTCAAAATAGATTTCCGCAAAACCCATTTCTACTGGATCTCTACTCAAAAAATAAACGTGCTTGCAAAATTTGAAGTCTAAATCGAGAAGTTTAAAAACGGAATTTTTTTAGCAATTAACCCAGTAACCATCATAGACTCAATTTTTACGTAAGACCCGTTATTAGCGGGCTTGCTTGTCGATTTCAATTCAACAAAATCTGAAACATGCATACCAAATTTCCTTAAAAGCTGTAGTTCTAGTACAGAGATGGCGAATCTATGACCCGTGGGTCGGACACTGACCCAAGCAAGCTTTTAACTGACCCATGATTACTAGGCAATCCCTTGTTTGCTTACGCGGGTTTATTTAGATTTTCTAATTTGTGTGGATTATTTATATTCTATTTGTATTTTTCTAAGCACTGCATTGGCACAAAAAGCAATTTAAATGCTGTCTATAACCTTCAGTTTTATCATTACAGTTTCAAATGACAACAAATGTATATGTGAAAGTATGTACGAGGGGTGAGTCAGAAAATAAGTTACCTCTGTCGTCTGTGGTCACAGTTGTGTGTATGAAAGTCAAAAAATAAAAATGAGACATTAAAGATAAGACATAACTTTATTTTTCTACGTAAGTACCAAGTACATTGAAACATTTTCATACCGCTGGATAAGCTTCAAAAAGACTCCCCAGAGCAATTCAGGTATTTTAGTATCTTAGTATCTTAAGAAAAATATTTCACATTCTCTGATTGAATTTCATTGTATAATACACCAGCAAGTTTTATGAGCGAAGCATGGTTTAAAAAATATTTTCAGTGTAATGTCAGTTGTAATAAAAATAATCAATTTTATAAACGCACGAATTCTTTATAAATGGCAATGAGCACAATTCTTAGAGGAAATTGAATTGCAATATTCAGGGATTCTGACACACAGGTACAACAACGTGAGATGGTTTAGTTTCGTCGAGTCTTTAATCGTTTTGTAACGTTATTAGAAGAAAATTAAGCTCTTTTTAATTAAAAAAGAAAATAGTTTCTATGAATTACTCAATGTATATTGGTTAAATGATTTAATGTTTTTATGCGACATCACTCAGCATTTTAAAGAACTGAATAAAAACTCCAAGGGCATGGATTCGTAACAATTTTTTGAAAATATTAAAATATTCATGACGAAACTTAACATTTTTACTAAGGATTCGAAATGAAAATTATGAAATATTTTCCTCAATTACAAAACATTTTCAAAACACAATACTTTTTAAAAACTCTGTTGAACTTCAGGAAAATGCAATTAAAATATTTAATAACTATGCAGGAAATAAAACAAGCTTTTGAGGAGATATTCAATCAATGTAAATGTTTGGAAAAAATATTTCACTTTTATTTTATATCCGTACAAAATAGAATTTGAAACAACAGAGTTAACTAAATTTATGTGGCTGAGTATCGATAATTTAGAAATGGAATTAGAGTTGAATTTCAAAGCAGTGTTGTGTGGAAAATAAAATTTGAAGACTTTATTTTCCGAAGTAGAAGAAAAACTGTGCGAAACTATATAGTGCAGCTAAATATTGATCCAACAGTAAAAATTAAAAATATTATATTAAACGTATGGTATCCTTTACCATATAATTTTATATCAATGAAAAAACTAGTTAATGATCTTTTAACGATGTTTGGGTCCACATATTCATGTGAGAAATTGTTTTCTTCAACGAACTTTTTAAAATATTAGAAATAGACTTGACAGGGAATTAACTGCAAAATACGTTTAACTAATGAATACGAAATATGAACCTTATATTAAAAAACTACTTGAAATAAACAGAAATAGATTTCTCATTAAATACTTTATAATCAATTTTGTTATACATATATTTTTGGACATATATACAGTAGAATCTGTTTTTGTGCGGTCCTTTTTTATGCGATTTTATTTTCGTGCGACCGCATAAAAAAACTTTTTGCAGTATTTCGACGAATTGGCTTGTCATATGTAAGAATTCATAATATTTTCGAACATTTTTGTGCGGTTTTTATCAACCGCACAAAAACAAGTTCAACTATACAAATAAATTACATTTCATAATATATATTGTATGTAATCGTTACTCTTTGTTCATTAAAATACGTATTGCCATTTGCCCCAAACACTTTAGAATTTTTAACCCCTCTAAAATCTTTTAAATCATCAAACCACTCTCATTTTTACTCGTTAGGCTAATTGAATCTTAAAGATGTTTCGTTTTTAAAAATACTTAGTTTAAAATTTTTAAACTTAACGCTGTTGCAAATAGGCATTAGTGACCCACGAGTTAGTACTAAAAAAAATATTAGCAGAATTTGACCCACGTCTCAAGAAGGTCAGCCATCCCTGGTCTACTAGTTAACACCAGCGTTCGCTCAAAAGTAGTCGATTTTCGTAACATCCGTTTTCAGCGGATCTATATTCAACAAAAGAAACATTCAAACAAAATTTCAAGTCTGTAGTCTAACTGATCAAAAAAGGGGAATTTTCATCTATAGCGCCCCTTTTCCCCTCCTTGGGTGTCAGATTCGGCAAAATCTGTTCTTAGCGAATGTCTATTCTACGAAAGGGATATACCTGCCTATTTTCAAATCTGCACGTCTAATAGTTCCAAAATAGGAATATATTTATCTCCAATTCTTAATCCTCGCAAATCTCCTTAGAATTCGATTTTTGCAAAACGTTTTGTAGCGAATCTTTTTTTCATGAAAAGAGCCTGTGTGCCAAATTTCAAGACTGTACGTCTAATAGTTTAAAAATTGAAATAATTATATATAACGCCCTTTAATCCCCTACAACGCTACTTGGGGGTAAGAATTTCACTAAAACCCATTTTGCAGCCGGTATCTACTCTGTAAAAGGAATCTGTTTTCCTAATTTCTCAAGACTGTACGTCTAATAGTTCGAAAACGGGAATAATTGGCTGTAACGCCATTTTAACCCCTCGCAAACCCCTTGGGGGTCAGTTTTCATAAAAACCTCTTTTGTGTGTGTAGAAGACCTATCTCTATGAAAGAAACATGGCTGCCAAATTTTCAGTTTGTAGGTGAAATAGTTCAAGAACGGGAATATTTTCTTATAACAGCACCTAATCCACCGCAACGCCCTTTGGGGTCGATTTTCGTAAACCCATTTCTGCATAAATCTCTACTCCATGCATGAAATCTGCTTGTCAAATTTCAAGACTGTACGTCTAATAGTTTAAAAAGAGAAATAATTATCTATAACGCCCCTTATAATTTCCCCAACGCCACTGGGCATCTTTTGGTTTAAGATGGCATAAGAGACGCACAAATAAACATTAATTTTTATTTGTAAATGTCGCAGGGGAAAATGTGCTGAGGAGACAGATTGAAGGTAAAGGTCGGCTAGAAAGCGAAAAACATAGTTCTAGAAATGCTGACTCGCGTTCATTTTAACATTGTGCGTAAATTGGCCATCTCCTTTAGGGATTTGGCAAAAAGCTCTAATTTCATCATTTCCCTGTGACATATATATAAAGTGTATAATTAAGTAGAAATATTTTTGATTTTGCTGAGTCAAAGAAATATTTATGACTCTTTTCTTTTACTGAGAGGAAAAAAGCTGACTCATTACGTTTCAGAAGTTCTCAAGGTTAAATGCATAAATTATGTAGCTATTCGAAATATAAGAATTTGTTTTTTATAAGTCGTTCAGTAAAATTTTTGTTTCTGTGGATTCAGAATACTAGTGGAATTATTTTACTCTCATTATTGTCTTATAATATTTTTTTTTTTTGCGAATACAAGTTTTGGTTTTTCTGAAGAAAAAAAGAAAAGTCTCTGTAGATTTTATTTGAATGGTGTTCTTTTTGAGTCAAATTGGTCATTACATTGAAACATTTTGAATAAAAAATTTGTTTGTTTTTACAAATATAAACATCTATTATTATTTTCGAGTTAAGGGTGAAGTTGTAGAATTTCTATAGGTAGAATTTTTTTAACATATTTACTCGCATTTGCTTGTTTTAAATTGAAAATAAATGACAATTAATGAATGACAAATTAAAATTTGAAGAGAATTTATGAAGAGGTAATTTGGACTTCAGGTGTGTGTTATTGAATTTGCATTGAAAAGGTTTTTTTTTATTTTTGTGCTTGTTTAATTATTCTGGTATTGTAGTTACGTAAATACTTTAATCACTTGAAACTTTTGAAAGATAGAATTCGAAATATGTATGTATTCGTTATAATTTAAGTGTACATTTTTGCATATTCTGGTACAGTGCAAAATCGATAACTACTTTTAGTTAAATAATATATCGAAAAATAAGTTTCTTACTCGTCTTATTTTAATTTTCTTTTTGGAAAGTATTCTGATCTTGTTAGTCCCTAAATCATGGCATATTTAGATAAAGGTAATAAACCTGATCTTTTGTCAGTATGTGAGGAAATGGGGGTTGAAGTAGATCAGTCCAGCAAGGTTGTAGATGTAAAAAAAAAATTTATTCTAAATAGCGAATTTTATGTTGAAGAGGAAGTGAAGATAATTCTCGACAGAGTCATAAGTGATAGGAAAGAACATGAAAAAAGTAAACAAGAAGAAAAAGAAAGGGAAGAAAAAAGTAAACAAGAAGAAAGGGAAGAAAGAGAAAGGGAAGAGCGAATGGCTCGAGAGGCCAGACAACACGAATTAGAATTGAGAAAATTAGAATTATCACAGCAAAATCAACCATTAAATGATGAATCTGGAAGAAGAGTTGAAATTGGACCTAAGATTCAATTGACACAAATCCCAACTAAATTTGATGAAAACATGATGAGATTAGTTTATATTTGATTAATTTTGAAAGGAAGGCAGAATTAGCTCAAGTACCAAAGACGGATTGGGTGGACTACTTGTTGGCGGTTTTACCAGCAGAACTATCTAATATGCTAGCTAGAGAGCCTACCGAAAGGGCAAATAATTATGATTTTGTAAAAGATCTTATATTGAAGAGGTACAGATTTAACAGCGAAAAGTTGAAGCAAAGTTTTTACAGACATCAAAAATCAGCAGAGAAGTCTTGGAGGAATTATGCTCATGAGCTGAATAGTTATTGTACAGAATGGATAGCTGAATTGCAGGTTAAAACTTTCAAGCGACTGAAAGATCTATTAATAACTGAACAATTGAAGTACCGTGTTCCAGCTGAAGTAAGAGAGCATTTTCTTGATGACTGGATCAAGTTAAAAACTCCCTATGAACTTGCAGAGGAATTAGACGAATATGAAAGCATCAAACAGAGTTTTAGAAGAGAAATCCCTAGGAAAAATAGTTACAAATTCCAAGGTGGTGTAAATTATAGTGGTGCCAGACCAAAAGAAACTCCTAAATATTTCAAGTCCAAATTTCAAATAAAAAAGGAACCTGTCCATGAAAAAATCACGAGAAAGACTTTGAGAAGAGAAGACAGCTTCGATGTTATGAATGCGGGTCTTGTTCACATCTCAGACTACAATGTGATAAACTAAAGAAGAATTACGAAACAATCGCGTCTAATGAAACTGATAGAAATGGTACTGATGTATTGGCTCCATATATAAGTTTAGGAACAGTGAATGGAATTGAAATGCCTATACTACGATATACTGGTGCAACTCTCGATTTAATATGTAAAAAATACGTAAAGCCTTCCATGTATATAAATGAAACTGTGTGGATTCGAACTTCTCTGGAGGAAACCGCAGTGTGTCTGCCAATGGCTGAAGTTGAGTTGAACTGTGTGTTTGGTCATGTGATTAAGAAAGCTGCTGTTTTAAGAGATTCATTAGATCAAGGATAATATCTTTTGGGAAATAAGACGGCTGATTGTTTGAAGAAGTGAAGAAGGATAAAGAAATACAAGTGTATATGGTGAACGCTGTTGAAACACGTTCGCAGAAGAAGTTGACTGAAGAGAGTAACATGTCAAAAGAAACTATTCCTTAATGCAACGAAAAGAATAAAGAATCTCCGGACGAACTGGATGATATTTTGCCTTTCATTCAACCTGAAATTTCTGAATCAAATCTTATAAAATTATCTCATAAAGATTTTACAAAGGAACAAATGAAAAGTGCTGAATTAAAAACACTGTTTGAAGAAGCTAAAAGCGGGTCTTCAAAGAAAAATTATTATATTGTCGAAAATAACTTACAATTTTTCCAAAAAAGAAGATAAGGATGGCACTAAACGTAAATGTTTGGTTGTTCCCGAAAAGTATAGAAAAACTTGATGACGATAGGTCACGAGGCGGCTGCAGCTCATCTAGGAGTAACTAAAACGAAAGATGCCATATTCAAAACATTTTACAGGCCTAAATGCTTTAGTGATGTTGAGGACTTTGTAAAGACAACCGACAAATGTCAATTGATTGATTTAATATTAACGTCGCACTGTTCAGCTACACGAGGGCTTTTGGCGACGGACCACGTAATTTTGAACCATGGTCAAGTGACGTGGACGACACCTGAGCTGGCACCCCCTCTCCTAACTACCACACCACACCTACGGGAGGACGTTTCAGCTCTCGACAGATTTAACGTGCATCGCTGCCCTACACGGCGGATCTTTAGTGGTACTGGGCTCGAACTCGTGACAAGGCAAGACACGATCCGATACCTATACAACTCGGCTACCGTGCCCACCGACAAATGTCAAAGGGTGGGTAAACCGCATGATAAAAAGAAGTTCCCACTAAAAATTGTTCCCGTAATAACTGAAATTTTCTTAAAGATTAACATCGATGCAAGTGGACCTTTACCAATGACACCGTCTGGAAATAAATATATAATTACGGCGTTATGTATGTCATCAAGGTATCCTAATGCCCTTCCTGTAGCAAACCTTTGCTCAACAACTGTTGTAAATGCATTGTTACAGATTTTCAGCCGAATGGGGTTCCCAAGAGAATTACAGACTGACCAAAGCACGTCATTCATGAGTGCACTAACTACGGAATTTTTAGAAAGATTTGGAGTTAAAGTAGTTAGAAGTTCTGTTTATCATCCACAAAGTAATCCTGTGGAAAGAATGCACAGAACATTGAAGAGGATTCTTCGTGTCCTGTGTCTGGAGGCAATTCCAGATTGGGAGAAAATACTTCCTCAAGCCCTCTTTGTCCTAAGGACTGTTATACACGATAGTACTGGGTTTTCACCAGCTGAACTAGTTCACGGGAAAAATCTAAGGACTTCTGTGATGTTATTGTACGAAAACCTGACAGAAGAAGAGCCTGTAGAAAGCAGTGTTGTGGATTATGTATTTGAACTCATTAATAGAATGAAAATATGTCAGGAATTGGCAATCCTACACATAGAAGATGCCAAACAAAAACAAAAGTTGTGGTATGATCGCCGGACCGTTAAGCGTCAATTTCAGCCGGGTGAACTGGTTTTGGTCATAGCTCCATCCAGGCCTAATAAGTTATCTGTTCAATGGGTTGGCCCTGGAGAAATAGTGCAACAACTGTCTGAGACAAATTATTATGTACAAATTCTCAGAGAAGGATAAAGCCCACGTTTATCATGTTAATATGCTAAAACCTTATCACCAACGAGAGGAAAATATTAATTTATTGTGCATTAATTCTTTAAAGCATGACGAATAAGCCATGCCTAGTTTGGAACTTGAAAACGAAATGTCGGGATGGTCCAAAATCATCAGCGTGCAGTTAAATTCAAAATTATCTCAAATTCAACGAGGACAGCTCAAAGAACTTTTATATGAATATAGTAATCTTTTTTCGAATATTCCTGGATGTATCGATTTAGCTGAACATGATATTGAATTAGAATCTGAACGAGCAATTGTTGCTAAGCCTTATTGTATGTCTCCTCAACAAATTGAAATTCTCAAATCAGAAGTTAATAAGATGTTAGAACTGAAAATAATAGAGCCAGGAGAATCTGATTTTACATCTCCATTAATACTTGCTTAGGGAAAGGAAGCAAGACCCTGTTTCAATTACAGAAGGTTGAATAAAGTAACTCGGACACAATTCTTTCCATTGCCTAATATCGAAGAACTTTTAGAAAAGGTATCGGCAGCTAAATATATCTTTATCTTGGATCTCACTCGAGGGTATTGGCAAATACCCCTGAGTCCCCGAGTGCAAAGGTACGCATCGTTTGTGACAACATTTGGAACTTTTAAACCATTGAGGTTACCTTTCGGTCTGAAAAATGCGTCCTATTACTTCAGTCGACTTATGGTTAACTTATTAAGAAATTGTAAGGACTTTGCAGTTCCCTATCTAGATGATATAGCTATCTTTTTACTAGCCCTGGATGAACACCTAAAACATCTAAAAGATGTATTTGATCGCCTACGCTCCGCTAAATTACATATCAAGTCATCCAAATGTCAATTTGCTGAAGCATACATTAAATATCTTGGACATTTGGTAGGCCAAGGTTTAAGAACACCTGGAGAGTTAAAGGTTCAGGTCATCAAAGAGAGAGAGAGAGATTTCCCGATCCCCACTAACAAAACGCAAGTTAGAGCCTTTTTAGGATCATCTGGCTATTATAGAAAGATATATTCCCGAATTTTTTCAGTAATCGCAGCTGCACTGACAGATTTACTTAAGAGCCGAAATCGAAAATCAACCGTTGACTGGAATAGTTCTTGCCAGAATGCATTCGAGGAGCTCAAGACAAGACTATCTAAAAATTCAGTTTTATACAGCCCTGATTTCACAAAACCCTTCATCATTCAGTGTGGTGCATCCAATCTTGGAATAGGCGTTGTGTTGTCGCAAATATGTGAAAACGAAGAACATCCCATCATGTTCCTGAGCAAAAAGCTGTCGCTTGCAGAACAAAAATATAGCACTACGGAGAAAGAATATGCAGCCATTATTTTTTGCCGTGCAAAAGTTGAAATGCTATCTTGATGGACACCAAAAATTTGTCATACAAACTGACCATAATCCCTTGGTCTGGTTAGAGAAAAATACTGGGGATAATCCAAGACTCTTAAGGTGGTCCTTAATTTTGCAATCTTTTAATTATGAGATTGCTTATCGGAAGGGAAAACGAAATCAGAATGCTGATAGTTTAAGCCGTATCCCTTAAAACTTGGAAAAAAAACACTTGTAATGAGAATTGATGGAAAATAATAATTTTTTTTTGTCTAGAATGATTGGTATTTGTATATTAGTATTAATATTTGATATTAGTATTTTGATTTTTTTATATTTTGTATTTATATTTTAAACTTTGATATTTTGTATTGGTATTTTAAAGTTTGAGAGGTTTGGTATTAGTATTTTAAACTTTTGTATTTGTATTTTGATATTTGGAATTTTTTGTTTTAAATTTTGTTATTAATATTAAAATTTTTTTTTTTTGATATTTGTATGTTAATTTTTTGATAATTAATATTTGTATTTGTATTTTAAAGTTTCCTTTTGTAGCAGTTTTTTACCAAATGATATTTTGTATATGTTAAAGTTCACATAGATTAGTAGGGATAAGTTTAATGTCTTTCTTAAAATAAGGTACTAATTTCGGATAGAACAGGTACTTGCACGTTATTTTTTTTTAAATATTTTTTGCTCCGTTTAAAAGAAAAGGACTTCAAGAAATAATTCTTAACTCTCTACTGCTGCATAAACTGATCCTATGTCAAGTATTTTTCAGGTATCACAGTAAAACTTTCCACTCAACTATCGTGAAAAGTATTCTCCAGGATGGGAGGAAATAATTAGTCTGTAACGGCGTGGCACATAGTACACTAGGAGGCTTTACACGTAGCACACGATAGACTAGAAAGAGGGCGCGCCTGTGAACTGTTTTGGCCTTTGAGCGGGAAGGAGAGAAGAAGAAGAAAGTGGTTTGGAACGTAAAATGGAGGAAGCTGCCTGTAGTTCCCGATGCGATTTAAAATTGTAAATGAAATTGTAAATATAGTGATGTATTTTGAAGGAAATAATAAAAACGGTAAATCCAGTTAATTAGAGATGATTAATTCAAC